>CM044547.2:8730119-8735119 GCA_024416835.2 Perccottus glenii | reverse complement strand
ATATATATATATATATATATATATATATATATATATATATATATATATTACAAATTTAAATACATTTGATTTACAGTGATAACAGACTGAAATGAGAATGTCAAAACATACTTCAATTTTATTTTTGGGTTTAGGCTACAAGACATCATAGTTGTTGCAGTTATAGTAATACTTTTGACAGAAAAAAATAAAACAAAAGACTTGTTAGTGACAGAAAATGTTGTGTACAGGGAATGTTGTACATTACAATTTTACTTACACAGTCTAGTCTCAACCACTCAAAACCAAAAGTGTAATTTTATTGGGCATGATTACTTACATTACTCCAATATGCAACTGTTAAGACAAAGTCATTGCACTGGCCAAGTCAAAACCAGTGATAGTATACAGTATATTCCATCAAACCCATCACAAGTTAACCTGAGAGAGTTCACCTAACGTTCTCTGTCACAGACAGGCGGCAGTAGCTCAGTGGTAGAGCGGCCGTCCTTCAACTGGAAGGTAGTAGGATCGATTCGCTCCCCACAGTTCATACTGTCGTTGTGTCCTTGGGCAAGACACTTAACCCACCTTGCCTCGTATGAATGTGTAAGAATGTTGAAGGTGTTGGTCGGAGAGTCCGTAGCGCGAATGGCTGCACGTCTCTGTCAGTCTGCCCCAGGGCAGCTGTGGATACAGATGTAGCTTACTACCACCAGTGTGTGACTGTGGAGTGAATGAATAATTGATATGTAAAGCGTCCTTGAGCTCTGGAAAGGTGCTATATAAATATAACAATTATTATTTATTTATTTTTTTTATTACAGACAACTCTGTCTCAAACTGACTATACTGTACATTTACACCAATACTTTACCATTAATCAGTTGTTGGTGAAATCCACATCCTTGGGACAAATGTTACCATTAACACAAACATTACTCATGCAACTTAGTGAGTATATGTTTTAAAAAGACATCAATCTAACCACTTACACTACCTATTGTTGTTGTTGTTGCTGCCCAATGCCGCTAGTTGCCCTGACTCCAGTTGATCCCTCACACTGGTGCTTGTGGGGCCCTTGCATCTTGGGGGCCCTAGAGGGCGCTCAGAGGGGCTTCTTTGACTGATGTAATCTGCAAATGGAGCCGGAGCTAACTTACATTTTTGTCTCAGTCCTGAAAATGTGTATTATGTTTTTATTTTCTTTTAATTGGGAAATGAGTTCTTCTCCAGTGCCTTTATGTCCTGTTTGCATAATGTTTGTGGTTTATTTACTGTGGTTTTTATGAGACCAGCTTGTTGGGCAATAATGGAGAATACTAAAAATTTTAGTATTTTTTTTATACATTCACACCAAGCAACAAGTTTCCATTCCAATATATTGACAGATTCTTCTAATTTACTGTAGCTGTAATGGTCCCATCGTCCATCTCCTCTTGTGTTTTCCCGCTCCTCTCGTTGCCCTGAACCACGGCCCATAACCGATTTCAAATGGTGCTAGACGACAGAGGGCTCCCAGCACCAGAGGAGATCGGTTATCTTTTAGTGGATTGTAAGAGGCGGGACGTTTAAGGAGAGACAGACGCAGAGACAGAGCCGTCCTTCTGTCCACAAGAACACTGATTTCAAATGGTGCTAGACAACGAGACACAAATCTAATCCACCACAGGAAACCAGCTTCTGGAGGAAGATGTCTGGAGATCACAGCTGAAGCACAGAGAGAAATGTGCTGGACAGTTTTGACCTGTTTATTCATAACATTCATTTACAGGAACTTGTATTAAAAGAGACAAAAAAACAAATAACCAAATGATAATAAAAATGATTTTCTGTACAAAAATGAATGGTCTTATGACTTTTCTATTCTAAAACATATGGTAACCTGGACATTATAGACAATTAAGCTTGTCCCACATTGGATTAGCTGTCACATATTGCTTCATTTGCTTCTGGTTGGAGAATCAAAGGCATGAGTTTGTTTTCCGTGCGTATTTTCATGTTGAGGTGTAGTTCATGTTGTTTTCTGTAGCATTTGTATTGGGCACCAGAGGGCAGCACCACATTTACTGAAAACACTTTACAGTAGCATGTGTTGAGGTCAAAGGTCAGAGTCAGGCCTGCAGTCTGTTATAAAATACGGATATAGGCACCAACAATTGACATGTGATTATAAAATTGAAATGATGAAAAACAATAGTAAAACCACTAATGCGTTGGTATGATTATGATATAAGCCGAAGAGAATAAAGTACTCTCTGTTTAACAGAACTCACCAACTCTTTGTACTTTGTAAATAATTCAATTGCACATTTGGTGTTGTGACTTTGAGTAAGGCTTGTGAGGAAACTGAGTGGGACTATTTAGACAGAAGCTGTATATTCTAAACAAAGGGCTCTACGGATTGAAAGTGGCTCGCTCAGTTGTTGATGTGGCTAAATAAAAAGACCAGTAACACCAGTAAGAAGTGAAAGAAGTGAGTTTAAAGCCTATGTACTATTATAAAAATAATAATAAAAATTGCTTGTGGTCCTTTTCTTTAGAAATTAAAAACAACTTGAACAGAAAGAGAGCTGTTGTTTAAGAACAAAAGATATGAAGGGTAAGGGGTCTGAAAACACATCCTCTGGGGTTCTAAGAAATCCACCTTGAGTGGGAGATACTAAAATGTGGAGGAAGAGAGAAGGGTTAGGGTTAGAGGGGCCCATATTTGAAATGTTGTATGGTGTTTACTCATGAACCAGCTCTGGACTCTGCTTTAGATGCTGGTGTTGTTTTGTATAGTGCTGTTATGTAATGACAAAACAATGTCCTGTTTGTGCCAGACTGTTCAGAAGATGAGACCCAGCCACACTTATTTTTAGAATGTTACCAATCTACATGTTCATTTATGCTCTGTTATGTATGGACTGCTATAAAAAAAAAAACACCGGAACAGTAAAAGTTCTATCAACTCATCATCGCAGTCACAGTTCAAATCTGGGAAAAACAAGGACAAATGTTAGCATTAAACACACATTCATTGATGATAACACAGTCTTCAATCAAATCATAGTAGACATTAGCTCAGCAATAGCACAATAATAATAATAATAATAATAATAATAATTATAATAATAATAATATTAATAATTATAATAATGGATTGGATTTATATAGTGCTTTCAAGGCGAGTAAATTTCCTAACAACCCCACTATTATCATGACATTACCAAGCTAAAATATAATTCAAATCATAGCTGAACTCTAAGAACTAACTTGGAACATTACAATCTGTAATTTCACTGTAAAACCTTTACTTTTGCTATTTTTTGTAATTTTTTTGTGTTTGCACTATTTTGTCACACAAATCAAACTGTAATAACATCTATTTTAAAAATCTGACCTGGGAATCGAACCCACAACCTTCTCACCACGATTGTGCTGCCTTTAGTTGTCAAAATACATTCAGTCAGGCAATTTGAAAACACTATTTTCTGTACAGAGGCTCATCAAACCCTGACTCATCCAGAACAGAGCCTTACATAAAAGCACAGCCCTAAAAATAAAAGGTGAGACATTCTTTATTGCCTCCATTCCTGTTTGTGACACTTGTGGTCCACACATACTCACCGGGGTCAGAAACTTCCTGTGTGGGAAACTGTTTCATCTGTGTTTCATCTGTGTCGCCTCGGCTCCGTCCAGGTCCTAAAACAGGTACAACAGGACGTTAATGATGACAAGTCAGCGTTTATATAGAAAGACCATTTTTGCCCCAGCTTCATTTTTTGCTGAGTCGTGCTACAATACACTCTTGACTTAAATGGGCTTCTTTCATAACAATAATGTTTTATACTATATACTTTATACTTTACTTTCTGAATCTTCATGTCTTTGAATGGAAACTCTTTACATTTGTCTCACTTGGAAAAATGGAAAAGTTGAGAGCTCCATTAAACCCTTTGAAAAGAGCCAAGATACTTTCAGGAGCCCTTTACACAACACCAAAACACAAATGAACATTACATCAGAACATATTTATCCTTTTATCTGACTTATTTGTTGTTTGTTGATTAAAGTCAAGGCGGAATATTACAAGATTGCTACACTAAAAAACTCTGCTTGCATCTTTAAAAACAACTTCATTGGACATGGAAAAGCCATAGTATATGTATGGCCCTGTTCACATTATGTCTATATAAGTCAGCTCTTTGTGGGAAACTTTATTTTACAGGCCTCCGTCTTTCATTACTGCACAAAGAGTAAACAAAAACAAACCGTTAACATAAACTGACTATGATAATTTAGGATCAGGGACAACAGCCCGTTAAGTTCATCTTCAGATAAATTTACAGAGCTATCACCATCACCCTTCCGTAGTTTCTCTCTTGTTAACCCTGATTAATCACTGTGTGCTTTGTGTAAATGCTCCTTCAGTTTCTCAGGGCCACACTAATACTGAACTCTGATTAAAAACACTCCCAGGGAGCGTCTGTGATTATTCTCTGATCTGTGGCGGGGAAACTCTCAGGGCTCTTCTGTCATTATTGATTAAACTAATAACACTTGAGTTTCCGTAAATGCTCTGTTTTCAGGGAGGATTCAGCGGCTGCTTCCTCGGAGTCGGGCCAAAACTGGCACAAAACCAGGTCTTTATGCTGCTGGGTCAAAAAACACACACAGGTGCAGTAAAGGAATCACAGTTCTGGAACTATGAGCTGTCGTAATCAGATTTCAGTTGTTTTTTTTTTTTTTTATAAAATCGAACAGCAGCAGGAACAAAAGATTTTCTAAGGTGTTTAGTTCCACACCAATTTTTTCTTTTTTTTTTTTTTCTATTTATTAGTGTCCCCAGAGAGGAAATTAATTTTTCAACATAACAGAATATACAAGGCATCAACTTTTGCTCGCTTAAGGAACTTCTGAGTTCTTGTGGGTGGTCTGTGAGTAACAGGACATTTTGCAGATAAGCCCTTAATCTCTTCTCCGTCAATGGTAATCTCCAGTTAGTTCAAGTTATGGATGGCGGCAGTAGCTCAGTG
>CM044547.2:8607619-8725119 GCA_024416835.2 Perccottus glenii | reverse complement strand
CCAAATGTTGGTTCTAAAATAACTCCTAAGTATTTATATTCATCTACTACTTTGATATTTTTATCCTTTACAAAAATACATGGAAAAGTCATTTTCTAGTTTTTGTGAAATACATTGCCACTGTTTTATTTATATTTAGTGTAAGGGAAACAGAGGTAAGCCAATCTGCAATGTTATTCATGACCTTTTTTTTCCATGCACATAAATAACAGTATTGTCTGCATACATTTGAACATCTACCTCGCCACACACTGAAGGGAGATTGTTAATATAGTACCCTGAGGAACACCTATGTCACAAGCTTTTGATGTAGGCAGCTTACTGTTGACTTTAAAAGTGCAATGGTTGGCTATGGTTTGGTCCCATAATTGCAGACATTAACATAGAGCTTTCACGATTGGCCCATGGATTTTGTGATGTCACAAATGACTGCAGCTCAGTCTTTAACATTATTTGGCACAAACACCAGATGTAGGCAGAATTACCAAAGCAATCCACAAAAAGATCTCCAGATTTCTGCATGCAAATGATTGGCCCGAGCTTATGAAGCACATGTTGTGTGGCTGGTGCTGTAAGCAGAGTTCACAGAGCTGAAGCCTTGTACTCTCTGCAGACTGTACGTCACATTTAACAGTTTGGGCAAATTCTTTCAGTCTTTCAGTGTAAAAGACTTGACTTATTTTGTAAATGCTTGTGGTAACTAAGCATTATACCCCACTCTTCTAATCTTCTGTTGCTCAGGAAAAATACTGGACTTTCTACTGAAAGTAACACAAATCCTACAACATCCTCCAGACCTTTGGGGTATGTGTGAACGCATGGATCAAGAGGAGGTTTCAAAAAACATCCTCTGGAAATGTATGGCCCTAAAGGCCTGGTAGAAATACTACAACTTGCTCAACAGCTGAGCGTGTTAATACAGATCTATTTGATTACGCAAAGAGCCAGCAACTGCATTGTGGTGTGTAAACCCCACAAACAGGAGTGTACTTAATTAAAAGCCACCCCAAACACAACAATGTGCTAATATGCTTAAAAAAACTTTCCCATCCTTCAATCTAGGACACTACCAACAATGTAAAAGCACTGTATCGATAGACATTTGTGCTATACCGACAAATGAATTAAAGCTGGTTTGGTTTGATATTTCCAGTATTTTTGTGGTTACTCTTTAATAAAGTCCAGCTTATTTTCAGTGCATCCACATAGTATTTACAGTCAGACTCCTCACAGACAGATTACATGGAATTGTTTTCCATTTAAGTACATTTCTCTGGAAGCCCACAGCTCAGTGACTCAGATGAACACACATTTGTTTCAAATTACAAAACGCTGCCTACACCAACATCACAGTCGTATTATGAACAGCTCTAACACATTACTCAGTGCTAACCTCCTCCCCCCTTCCCTCTCACTTTCTGACTGAGACAATTCCCAAAATGTCAAGAGTTGTTCCTGGAATCTCCTGCTTCCAACACAAAACGAAAGTGACGCTACAGATATTGTCTTGAAGATAAAAGTGTGTAGGTGGTTTATTTAAGTGTGTGGGATGCATGAATGAGAAGGATTCACCTCAAGGTCTGCTGCAGACTGTGTAAACAGACAAAAGGGCTCGTTCAGCAGAAGTTGGCAGCTCTCCAGCGTTCGATACAGACTGCACTGTATCTGATCTACAGAGGTGTGTTCGAGGGCTGGTTTAAAGACAGACATTAGGGTGACTAAAGAGATGATGTACCTTGCAACAATTGCTTTTTATTGTTACAAAATCAAGACATGGATTTTAAATTTTGCTACATCTATGGTAATTGTGAAACGGAAGCAATATTTAAACAATCTGCCTCCATGTTAGCATTTTACAAGAATGAATTGATCGTCAAGAATACACAATTGTTTTTGTCAACCAGAGAAAAGCGTGATATAAATCCGAATCCATTCTTATTAAGGGAAGAGGCAAAGCAGAAAAAGTCTGTTCTACACTGCGCACACAGTTTTAAAAACCACACATTCATTCAGGCCATGAACTACACAAGTTTAAAAAATGAGGGCCTAATATATTGACCCTCATTTTTTTAACTTGTGTAGTTAGGTAGGTGTACTGAAGGTGAAAACAGTATTATTGCACAAAGCAGTTCCCTCTTGAAGCTGATGCAGTTGTACTGTTTTATCCAGGACCATTGAGGCAGGGTACTGTAGGGCTAACACACCTGCTCCTGGATGAATTCAGGCTTATTCTACTCAGGCTGTCTCCAGGTCTGTGTGTTCACAGATGTAGTTTAAGTTCAGGAAATGCCCACATTATTTGTGTTTGTACATTCGATGAATAGTCCAAGTGGTTTTACTGAGAAGTGGTGGGAGGGAAGAGCGGAAGATGAAGCTTAATTAGGCTCACTACAATTTTTAGGTCAGAGATGTAGAGGCTGAGCAGCTCATTCTTATACAATAAGACTTTTTCAATTCTATGAAATGTCTTCACCTTGAAAACCTAGTCCAACCCCTTTTCTTCAATCCCAACAGATGTAATTTCCTATTTTCTTTTAGATGATGTTATAAAATTTTAGTTGGACTAAACATCAGAGACTGAAGGCTTTCAAAAAACAGTCAAGGTCAAAAGTTGTTTTCAAAACCCACCCTTTACTGTTTTTATGTCTATGGTATGGGGCTTTCCTAAATTGGGGTTTTTGCTCTGAAAAGCCCATCCCATTGATCTGCCTCTGTTTTGAGACAAACCTCCTCAACAAGCTGCAGCTTTAGCCTCTTTACAGACCTTTGGATGAAATATTGATAATTAAGGCCAGAGACCCCTCTCTGAGGCCAAGACTTAGATCTATAGTTTTAAAAATAAAAATTTAAATAATTAGTGCAGCTGTGCCTCAACAGCGTTATCAGAGTCTGAACCAGGTTTACTCGTCACTAGAAAAATAAAACAACACTGCAAAAGGAAGAAAAACACCTGCACACTCTTTAATCTGGAGACCATTATTCAAAACATGGTTTATATTTATGAATATGCTCTGTGTTTATGAGCTCTATTTCTAATGAAAGCTACTTCTCGCTCGTCCACATGAAAGACACTGAAGACAACACACACAGAGCTTTTACCTTTGACCTGATCCTTCATGTGGCACAGACCTTTAAATGTGGGCTTCAGTTTGAACCGGTCTCATAGGCTGCAGCAGGAGAACTCCAGCTGACCTCAGATCAGCTCTAAAGACACGAGTGGCAACGACTCAAGGTAGTTACACACCTAACTGCTCACAGCCCACTGTCCTCTGCTGGGACAGGGCGTGGGAATAACGGGACGTCTACAGTAAATATTTTCAGTGCACAGGCCAGACACATGTGTTGCTCAGTCCAGCCGCTTTTTTATGTCATGGCGAGAAAACGCAACAGCTGTGCGTAGAAAATGTGCGTATTTAAGTTGCATTGTACGGTAGCGCATGCAATGCATTCAATTGCAACTGGTAAATCAGAAAACTTTACGATATAAAGTTGTAATTGTTGTTTTTTTTTATCACTAAACTGTCACACAGTCTTGTCCAGTATCTCTGAGTTTTTCTAAGAGTAGTTTCATCATCAATTACTGCATCATTCTCTCATAATTCAGAGCATACATCTTAACAGACAGTGATCATAAGCTTCCTTTGCAAAGGCCTAGAAAAGGCCTTAAATCATTTTTTTTCAGGAAACAGAATCTTGTTTAATGTGTCTCTAGCTACAAGTGCAAGATGTTTGCCACATTTTTTTGCTGATCCAAAAAATCCGATCCATGACTCAAACCGGGAGTTTTGTAACCGTTACACTACTATTAGTAACAATGTAGTGACTGACTGGCCGAGTAATGGAAATACAGTGTCAGCAGGTACCACAATAAATGATCCTAATCGAAACAGTTAATGAAGAAGGCTGCAGGCAGTGAAAGTTAAACTCCAGACTGGGTCTTGAACAAAATTCTGACCCAGATGAAGGTCCTATTACAACTGAAGGAAAACGCTGAGGTCAAGGCAATACAGTGAAAGTTATTTTTCGTTTGGATTTACTTTTATCTGACTAGAATCTGACTGTTTGGTTCAACCGTGCCACTTAAATGCCACAGATAGAGACTAAGAGCAGTTGAGCAAGCACTTTGTGTGTGTCTGTCTTCACTGCCTGAAGGATATCAGCTTTGTGTTCATCTAAGCAGGCCTGGCCCAACAAAGTAAGAGCTAAAATTGTCATTGTATATATACTGTGTTAGGTTACAGTGTTTCATTTTGTAACAGTTTTGCATGTACCTTAGCTCAAAGAAGGTTGAAAAAAAACACTGAAACAGTAGAACGTGAAGTACAGCCAACTGCAGCGAGAACAAGGCTTCAGCTCCAGACGCACAAATTACAGGTCACCAGCTCAACGCGGAGTGTCTACTGACCCGGGCAGGTCACCCACAGGTGACTTCAGAACTTATTCTTCAGTTGGAAATAATGCTAACCAACAAAAAACATACAGGAATAAAGTGTATGTGGATGAAGCCGAGCAGGAGTGAAACCAAAGCTAAAGGACCAAATGGATACAAAGCAAGATCAAATAACTGGATGTATGTCATTTCAGATGAGTGTTAAAGTCAAATATAAGATAAAGCCATGGATGTAATACATTGTAGGTTATGTTCTTGTTAATCAGGGCATCAGACAGAGTAGCTGTTGTTCAAGTGTTGCCCAATCGGCTCGTGTCAACAGGAGGTTTATGAAACTGGGCATGAAACATATTTGTTACAATCTTTCTTGTCTTGCTTCCTTCTGGCTTTCAGCTGCACCTCTGAACGAAAACAATGGAGGGTGTTTGACCCTCATTTGTCTTGACCTCAACACCTCTCAGTCTCCTTTTCCTTCCACCTGTGTCAAAACCGTTCAGTGTTTTCTCTTGTGTCAGCAGGGTATCATCCTATAAACAGGTTCTTCAGAGTAAAACCCGGAGATGATTGGATGAAGCACCTGTTCGTTTAATGAGTCGGGAAGATGAATTTAATGGTAAAAATGACTCCTTCCACTGGGTTTGATTTTTTAAAAACTAAAACTATTGCTGTTTGCCTCTCAAGTTGACGTGTCATAGATGCTGCTTTTTTGGCCAGAACTCAATTGTAGCCTATGATGGACTCGGCTTCTTTAGTCGCACAATGGGACAAGCATCGAGCACAGATTTGAGTCACACAGTGCGACATGTGCTTCTTTTATACAACAGCAAAATAAACCGACTTTCTTTATCATGATAAAGTACAATGACAATAAAGACCTTCTAAGCTGCTAACACTGAATAGACTAAGTTTGCTACTCACTGTTCCTTGAACCAACCATGTATTAGCCCCTCCCTCTGCCACACCCACATTTATTTTTACCTCACATGTTTGAATTTTTATACAAAATAGATCATATAGATTCACCACAGCCAACTCATGCCTTCCTGTTTACTCTTAAATAAATTTCCGACCGAGAGATAAGAATAGGCCCCGCCCTTTTCACCAAAACATAGTTACCCTTCATTGTCATTGCTTTGGATCATTAGTAGAATAAATACTTTAACTAATAAGCTTAGACAGACAACATTCTGTAACAGCACAGTCTTTTACAAACATAAAAACTATAACAAATCACTGAAATGTTAGTACTGAACCATTTTTACAGTGTATGGAGCAGGGAAGTACATAAGACAAATCAGCTGCATCTCCCCACACAGACAGACTGTACTCACCTCTATCAGCTGTTGTTTAATGAAAGTGAGTGTTTGAGCCTCCTCCCCGGGTTTTTAAGACCAGCACTTCACAGTAAAACCCATCCTTTTTCCTCAGAACTGGCCACAATAACACATCCCAATCCAGCACAACACCTGACCTTTCTCTTGTTTTTGAAAGACTTGGTGACCTGTCTCTGTCAGCTCCTCTCTAGGTCTGTGCCCTACAAAACAAAGTGGGAGTGTTGCCCTAAAACAAGCCAAACGTGTGAGTAAAGAGGAGGAAGTACACACCCCTGAGCACTATGACATGTGAGAGCACAGGTCTGACTCACGCTGGGCTGATGTGGAGGTGTGTCTTTAAAGAAACAAGACGTAGATTTTTAGGATACGTGGCCTTCATAGGAGAGCTATTTTCCTGGTGCATTTGTAGTTTTTAATTTTGGCACGTTTTAAAGCAAGGTAAATCTAAGGAGGTGTTGGAATTGAAAAAGCTTAGCCAGACAACTGTGAAGGGTCCCGTGTTGGAAGGTGGACCCCTAAACACATATGATTTTATTTGTATGGACCTCTGTACTTTCCCTGTTGGAGGAGTCAGCTGAGCAGTCATCTGTTGTGAGGATGTGGAGCTGCTGGCAGTGGCACTAAGACCATACTATATTCCCAGAGAGTTCTCACAAATGTTGACGTGGTGACAGTTAATAATCAACCAAGAGCTGACAAAATAAATCAAACAGATCTCTACAAAATTAGGGGATTAAAACAAAAAAAAAGGCACACTGAATAATGACTTGAATAATGAGTTACTGTTAAATATAACATTTCCACATATGAGTGATGTTTATGGATTCATAGGTAATGTGTGTCATAATTAAACAGGTGTCTGCTGTGGGGAGCTGAATGAGTCACTGATAACACTTCAGGGGGATGTGACCTGAACAGAGACAGTAAAATGAAGAGGACAAACTGGGTTCAGACAACAGCATGTCTCTGAAGAGTTACCGTAGCTACTGTACGTGGAACAGCAATCGCATCTACAATGTCACCACTAGATGGGGCCGAAATCGAAGACCCACTAAAACTGTGAATTTTATCATACAGTTCCTGACCTCATAATTGTACAATATCTCTGAAAACTAAAGTAATTTTAGGAACTTGTTCATTGTATGTATTTTTGCTGATACTGTCCACTCTCTCTGTCAAGTTGTTTTTCAGACTTCAGTGTTACTAAATCTTGCATTTGGCCATGAGTTTTATACACACTATGTGACTGGATTGAACTGAAAACCCTTGTCTGTGTCAGTGAGCTCTAGAGCAGGCCTCACACAAACACTCCCAGCTCCACAGAAAAACTGAATGGTAAACAGTCAGAGAAAGAAAGACAGCAGCCAAAGCAGCTCTATATAAAGCAGTCCGTCTCCATGGCGACGGCAAAGGCAAGTGTCCGGAGCGGAGTACACACGGGGCATTGTGGGAAACGGATGCAGCTCACATGGCCTTCGCTGTGGGGTTTGTTCACAGTCATTCAAACGCTCAGACAATATTAACTCTCACTGTTTTGGAGAACTCAGAGGGTCTCAATAAAGTTAGAACTATTATAAATCATCAAAACTTCATGACAAACGTTGGCTTCTA
This sequence comes from Perccottus glenii, assembly GCA_024416835.2. Lineage (NCBI taxonomy): Eukaryota > Metazoa > Chordata > Actinopteri > Gobiiformes > Odontobutidae > Perccottus > Perccottus glenii. Next base: position 8,717,784 of record CM044547.2, on the reverse strand, counting down.
AGGTTATGTCCACACTGGCTCATTATCAAGATCAGATAAGATCAGGTAAGTTAACACCAAAAGGGGTCTGAAGGGTTTGCCAAAAAGTGGTTCTAGAAAACGGTTCTAGTTCAGGGACACTTTGGCCTCTAGTCCAAGTGTGTGGTCCACTTTACAAAAGATGGAGCTAAACACTGCAGTCTGTTGATTGGACGATAGGGAATCCTCGCGAGCAAAAAACAGAAAATAAAACAATAAAAAGGAAATGTTTTTTTTTTATTAAGTATGTCTTGTTTTTGTATTGTTGTACATTTTTTCCCAAGAAACAAAGATATTTATTGGCAACAGCTTTTTTCAGTTTTGTACGGCATGCGTTTTGTGAATTAAAACATTTGATTCATTATTTCCACTGCATTAAACACAAGCAGAATCTGTGACAATAAAGCGATATAATGAGTTCACAAATTATAGGAAAATGGGCACTACTCAAACACTAGAGAGTCCTTCAAAGAGTGGACGTTGTGACTGTGCAAGACTAATGATAAATCCAAAATAATGGTATTGTCACATTCGGAGGAGATGCACTTGGATTATTGCTTTTCACCTTAACGTAACAGAAGCACCTTATATCAGACTATTGAACACGTTGAGGGATGCTAACGTGTGTTTTGGGGGTGAACTGTCCTTCTATGGCAACAGACAATGGTGGACATTTATTCTTCTTCTGCTTAATGGAGTCGGATATATCTATGGTCGATATACTTGTGATGATGTGGACTGAGAAGTTAATGTTAAAATCACTGCAGATGTACACTTGATCTTTTGACCCTCTGAGAAAATGCAAGGCTTATGACACCAACCCATTGTATTCCTTTGCCTTAATCTGTAGAAGTCTCATCAAACAGCACTTTCTGTACAATTCCATTATCCTCTGTTTTACCCTCTTTACTTTCTCTTCCCTCGTCCTTGTATCCGGCCCACTGCTGCTGCTGCCAACAAACCCATCTCTGCCAGGTTCAGCTCTGGGGCACAACACACACAGAGACACGACAAAAGAGATCTCCACGCCTCGATTTACCAGCACAGTGCTTCCAGACACAAAGTTCACGAGGAGCGGCTGCCTCGTGCACAGGTAGGATCACGTATCGCCCACGCACTCGCATTCTTCTCAATCCTCAGCCACATAAAAAACAACAATGCAGTGGATTGAAGGGAAGATGGACCAGAGGCACGTGACCTTTCCCCGAATCAGAACAAAGTGTTTCGACACAAGCACAAACAATACAGTCTTGTCCTGCTGCAGTGAAAAACAAGTTCAGTGATATGCTGTGTGTGATTATAGCTCAGTAAAGGTTGGTGCCCACTCGTCTTTGTACTTTGAACAGGTTTATGACACAGTAAGCACTTTTTTAGCATGTGGTAATAACAGAGTAATAATGAGGTTATCAAATAGTGTTAAGATAATAACAATAATTAAGAGGAAATATCATAGTAATGGTCACAAATTACTGTAAACTACAGTCTATAGCAAGGAACAACATTTAACAACTGCTGAAAAATAAGCAGTTAATTTGTTATAAGGTAAGAAATCCCAGAAAAGGCTAACCAAGCTAGCACCCCTGGTTTGCATTTGCATTGTGAATGCGCTGTATTAACATCAAGCCTGCTCTGAGAGCCACATCCAGTGTGACAGAGGCTTGATAAGTTAATCCAGGTGTTTCTTCACGAGACGTAAGAAAAAAAAATGGATCTTAGACTAGACCAAGGCAAATACAAATACACAAAGACAAATACACAGATGGATAAATGAGAGCCAAACCTGTTCTGTCCCACTGATGAACAGGACATTCCTCTGAAGCCTGTAGAGAAACAGAGAGAGAGAGTTACATAAGTATCTTTACTGCTGTCCCTCAGGAAACATACAGAGGTTATATAAACCACATGGAAACAGAACACACATTACAGCCATACATTATAGACAATACCATCATCCACTATCATCCATCATTCACATGCCTCTGTTCAGAGATGGGACTTTAATCGCTTTTCCCATGATGCATCTCTCCCTCAGCTGCAGGAATGTGATGATTGGCTTTGACCTCTGGCCTTTTTACTGCTGCTGTTTATGTTGCTTGTATAAATTGTGAAGGAAAATGCCCAAACGGGAAAGAGATGAAGCTCAGTGTGGTACTGTTTTGAGCACTGACTAAGGAAATGTGGAGTTGACGAATATTAAAGGCTGCCACAGACTGGACGAGACAAAGTGAAAATATTTTTTATTTGTTGGCTAGTATGCTCTAAAGGGGTTTATATGACTCAAAAACTGACAACTTTTTAAACCTAGTATTTTCTGGGGTAAAACGTACTGCCCCCTTTTGTCTTATTCTCTCACTCGCTCTGACTCCTCCAGTCAATACACACCTGCCTCTGAAACCTATCATTCACTTTCACAGAACTGTCTGTTTTTCAGTGTCAGTGTTTGAATAAAGGCATAAATAGTGTCATGCACCCATCACCATCATTTATTGATCTACTGCTTCAAACACTGAACAATTGCCTGCCTCATCTTTTATCCTGTAGATACAGACCACATTATTGAAAATGGGTTAAGTACCAGAGACTACAGCTGAAAAATACAAATCTACAGTCATTTCATGGGATTTTGTTTATTTGAACCGAAAATATATACAAATACAAGGCTTTGTATGTCACTGAGGAGAGTTAGAGTGAGCTGTGGAGCACTCATTTATCCAGAGTGTGACAGGGACGTGTGCTGCAGAACGAGGTGCTGTCAGTGGGACTCCCTTCAGATTAATGTCACACATGACCTTACCACTGGCCTGCTCTGATTGGCCAAGAGGGAGCTGTCAATCAACAACACTGGCGACTCATTTATGTTAGAAAGTGCTGGACCATATTTTATTGTATTTTGTTTAAAAACACTATTTGTTTTTGAGGTTTGACCACTGGCTCAGCGTGAGTAGGTTTGGTGTGACTGTGTATAGTCAGAGTGGACACACACCCAGCTCAGAGTGGGTGGGGTCTCCTTTGAATATAAACTCTGCTCTGACTAATAAAATAACACGGCGAAATAACAGCCGAAGTTTAAGGGTTTTGTTTTGACCAAAGTGTGAACTCAGATGATGTGCTGTTTCCATGAAGCTCTAAAACAATCACACTGTAGTCAGACACAAGAGGGGGGAGGGGTGTGACGGGTCACTTCAGTGAATTAAAATCTGTAAAAGTGGAATTTTACATGACCCCAGATCAAACTCAGAGTGAAGTTGACATGTTTTAAATGCTCATCTTCCTCAGAGTCAGGTGACGTTACTGTGACGTGTCTGGTCAGCTGGTTTATACAGCTTCTCCTACCTTGAGCAGAAACCTTATAAAGCAGGGTTGTCATTTTTGTTTAAGGGCCACATGCAGCCCTTATTTGATCTGAAATGGGCAGGACCAGTAAAACAATAGAATAACCTAACGACAACTCCCATTTTTCTGTTTGTTTTAGAGCAACGTACAATTAAACTATTACCTAAGCCTTCAGCATGTATGTTTCCACAAACTCACCCTCACAATATGGCTTTGAAGCTAATGCTATTCTGCTAGCAATTACATAAAATCTAAAAGCTAAATCCAACTGTTGCACTGACCTCTCATCTACAGGAAAAACAATATTTTGACAATTTAACAGCAAAAGAGTAATTGCATTGCTGCGATCTGCTGTTCAGTTCTGTGTTGTGTCTGCTACTCTTACTAAAACAATGCAACCCCAAGTGGACAAATCAGGAATAGCAGTTACATGAATAAAAAAGCAGTAATAGCAGTAAATATCTATGTAATTTTCACTTTCCAAATTCATTCTATGGGGCGTATTGTACCCTCTGGCGGGCTGGTTTTGGCCCCTGGCTGCGTGCTTGGCACCTGTGATATAAAGGATTGGGAGAAAGCCAAGATTATTGGAACAGAGGACTACAAACACCGTCGTTGGATCTAGGAGGCAACCAATTGTCTCTTGGATTGAGAGGAAGGGCCACAGACCACTCCAAACAGAGTTTTTTGGAGACTCCCCTTGAAACAAAGGGGTAGGAAATTTTCCAGCATGCAGTGCATTTACTGGCACCACAACTGTGAAAGACATGTATAAATGTAACTAGTTGTTTGTCAATGGAAAAGATCACATATATACTGAAAGGTAAACTGTCTTTTTTAAGAATATTTGGAATCCCTTTATATCCTTTCTCTCTAACTCTGATTTTAGTAATATAACGAATGAGGTAGGAAAAGACTAAATGGGTTGACTCAATTATTTTCACCAAACCGTCACTACTATTAAACCAACTGTTATTCTTCCCCTAAATTGCCCCTTCCTCTATTATGATCTCTCTTCTATACCATGTGCATCTCATATGTATGGTTGTTTTATGCTCTTCTTATTGTGCAACTGTCTGAATTAACCTGTGCCTTGTTGTTTCTTTTTCATTTGTTTATGTGTATGTGTGTATGTGTATGTGTATATATATATATATATATAGTTTTCTATTTTTTTTTCTTTTTTTTTCTCTCATTATAATGTAAAAGAGATTTAACTTTTTCTAATTTATAAATGTTATAATATGTAGTTACATTGTGTTATCTCTCAATGTTGTAAACAAAATGTACTTTTTGTTTTTGTGGTTGTTGCAACATCCTTCAGTGTCTTGTGTCTGTGAGCAGGGCCAGAGCAAACAGCAGCTGAGACTGATCAGAGAAAACAAGGAGCTTTTTCTCAAGTCAAAATACACAAACAAGTACAAGATGACATTGTATTATCAGAGCTCTTATTACTCAACCATGCGAGTACTGGTGCTGACCTGCACTGAAACAAGGCTTTAGGCAAACCATATGAGAATGAATACAGACGCTGGAGGTCACTGGGTCACTCTGAACATCTAAACCATGTTATGTTATGGTACACCAGGCACAGCACAAACAACAGTGATAACCCTCGGTAAGTTTTTGATCTCCTGGCCTCTTTGGTTTTGACAATGCACCACGGCTGTTCCTCATTCTGTTCTGAATGAAAAAAAGGACATGAGTCACTCGCCACAAAAACAGTTCTCAGTAACGCACTGCTGACGTCGACGCAGCCACATACTGAATAAACATGAGCACTTAAAATAAGAACAGTAGATAAGAAGTGAGCAAAATACTTTTGATCAAATAGTGTTCAAAACTAGCAGCAGGTACTGGCTTAGATTCTGCCGTAAATGTTTTTTGTGCCTCTTGGCTTTACTAGAGCATCAATTTTAGTTTCTTCAACTTCTATCATCTTAATTTACGGTCACGTATTTCCAAACAGTGCTGTCGAGAGAAAAAAGAAGAACAAAAGTTGACCCTGCAATGACTAAAGTACTTGTATGGCAACATTGGACAAGGTACGAGAGACTCAGACACCAGCGAGTATCAAGTACTGGCTCATGTTCGATCAACAAAGAGGTGGAAAAAGTATTCCCAGTGTGTACTTAAACAGAAGTACAGTAACTGTGTGACAAACGGCTGGTAAAAGTAGAAGTATTGATTCAACTTCTATACTCAAGTAAAAGTAAAAAAGTACAGTCTCTGAAATTTAATAAAAAGTAAAAATGTAAAAAGTATTTTTGCTGTCAATGATACACATTATTTTTTACAGTTTTTGGTCCAAATAAATGTAAGACCTGGAAGAATAGATGTAATACTTGGACCTGATTTTGACACCATAAAAGTTCATAATTTTTAAATACTTTTAAGATCTTGGAGGTTTCCTGTTAATGTTGTCTTTGTGGGAAGTTTGTAGATTTAATTACTACTTTAACACAGTAGAGGTTACTAGCTTTTAGGGCTCTTTCCAAGTAAGTAGCTTCAAAACCAAACCATGTTCTCCAATAGCATTGCACACGTTGTAAACTGCCAAGTAATAAACGTTTTGTTTTTAGTTTGTTGTGTTCCCATTAATATTTATTAATATCTCTATGATTATTAAGCAATTCAGCCGGGTTTATGAGCATTTTACGCTACAAACCAGTCAGGTTTAATGTTAGCTTCTTTCTCTTTTTTAACAAAGGCTTAATGCTGTAATAAACAACACATGAATGCAGGTAAAAAACGTGGTAAATTAGACTGCATGCCTCACCTAAATACTCCTGACCCCAGTTTTTCTGCTGAGAAACAAAATCTTACACAAATAAGAGACTGAGGTCAGTCCAAGCCTTTCTTGCTGAACAGCGCTGTTCTCATTTCATCAGCAACACAAACACTCATCTGAAAGTACTCACAAAATGACTCGACAAAACCACAGCGTCATTCATTGAACAGGCCACGTCAGAGCAGGAGTCATAACTACAACACCTAAACCAACATCTCTAGACTGATCTGTGTTCTCGGTGCATATCTCACTTCTGGCTCTGATCACAGCTCCTCAAAAACCCCACCTCAAAGACAAACTGTCCACTAATCTTTGCTTTCCATCTTTTTTCTGTGGAAACCGTTCCTTTGTGAAATAAGAGAAGAGTTTTAATGGCACGCTCATTGAACTCCCCAGTACTTAGTTGATATCAAATGAATATAACAGTTAGCTTCAGCTCCACAGCAACAACACACTGCATATACTGATTAGCATATACAGCTCATAATGCAGGTGGTTTTCTTAGAACCTAATTAGCATGGTTTCAGGATAACAGGGAGACAACACAATGCCTATTTCCATTTAAACAAAATAAAAATCAAACAATGTCAGATTTCAATGAAGCTACATTTGCATGAACAGCAGACATCCCAAGTCTCCCGGAAGTTCTGGAAGTCTCCCGCATATTGAAAGCAGCTCCCTGATGTCCGCAAATGTAAGACAGAGAGCATCCTGATTGGCCTGTTTTGGTAACTCAACCAATCATTTGTCAGAGTGGGCGGGCTTTTATCGCTTCTCTCGAATTGAATTAATCAGTTCAGTGTCAAAACAGGACCGCCATGGCAGAGGAAGAGTGCCCCAAAAACCAAAAGTATAAGACACATTTTACGCCAGACTACATGAAAGTGTACCTCTGTCTTATAAGCGTTAAAGATAATGACCGTCTTTGCACGCTGTACAGTTTGTAACAGTGACTTCAGCATTGCCCATGGCGGGTTTAATGATTGAAAAAGACATGTTGAGGTGAGTTCAAAAAGTTTCATCTCATATTTTTCAGGCCAAGGCTACATGAAAACAACAAACTCCTTAGACCTGTTTAAAGTAGCAATGGGTAGAAATAAAAGGAGTTTAAATAAAAAGTCTACGCAGCTTATATGAATAGTAAAAGTGATCTACATATTTTAACATAAGTAACTAATAATTGGCCCTGCGACTAACTGGCCACTGTCCAGGGTGTACCCCGCCTCAGGCCCAAAGCTGCTGGGATAAGCTCCACACATAATGAAAGTATATGGCCTTTCTGAAATCCAAGAATGAATTAACCTGTTATTGCACATTGTCAACTCATTTATCAAGTTTGTGTTGAGTCAGGGTAAAACACTGTGGTGTTTCAATCTGAATGTGTGTCTGAAGAAAGAAAAACACTCCCTTTCCCTAAACCTTTCAACCTTTACATATCAAAAAGCATGATTATTAATAATAAAAGGCCACTAAAGGCTGATTATGGGAAATGGTCATTATGGCAACAATAACGGGAAACCAATAATGACCATTTGACCTTTAACATGACTTGATTAAGCTTTGTGTGAAAGGGAAATTTTGATTTCTCCCCAGAGTGCTTTTTAAAAATGTTTACTAGCCTCTAAAATCAAGACTTGGACTTTAGAGACCTTTTATTTAATGAACAAACTGGAATCTGGTGTATTACCTCTAAAACAAAAAAAGAAAAGGTCGAGTAGGGGAAGTTTAGGTTTAATCTTTTTTTACAGTCTTGAAAAATCCCAAAATGTCTTCATTCAATCCTGTCACACTCAGTTTATCATACTTAATTGAGTAATTTTGCCTGAGATTCTAACTTGCAGTTGTGGGGCAGGGAGTGCTTTATTTAGCGTCATTTTCACTAAAACTGTGTAAGATTTGGGCCTGAGCTGACATTAGAATACCTCTAACTCAAGCCTCACTCAAAGGTTGCACTGTGAGTTTTATTAAAACTGGGGTAATTGGGGAAACTGGCCGGGATGTTCACTCGGATGTGCACAGCTAAGAAATGATCAAATACACACAACTCCGAATCACGAACATGCTCCGTGAACCTGCAGCGGGACAAGGGAGGGGCACACAGAAAGGTTACAGCTCATAAGCTCCAAACAAAAAATATAATCAGTCAAATGGATATTATTATGTCTTCAACAAACGTGAGAAGGAAGCAACACAGCCTTAGTTGTAATGTTAAAGAAGGTAGATGTCGGACGTTTGTGCAGCTCACAGTGGCACGTTACTGGAATAACGGAGTTGTGACACAAGAGCTTATGGCCCAGTCCCTATTCTCTAACTTACCCCTACCCCTTAGACCTTAGCCCTTGTTTTGCACATTCATGACCAAGATGTGTCCCAAGTGGTGTCCCAATACTCATTTGGATCAAGGGGAAGGGCTATATACCCCTTCAAAACGGAGGTTAGATAAGGGGTTAGATAATTTCCCATAATGCAGTGTGTTTACCAGCACCGCGACTGTGAGAGAGATGCAAAATGTAATTAATTTGGGCAAAAATAAAGATATAAAAAATACAACAGTCATATTTTAAGTTACTTTAATCTTGAACTTGTTTACGCACTGATCCGTTTTCATCTCGGAATGTTTGGTAAAAAAAATTACTGTTTGCTAAAGTTAGCCTCACATCGACAGGTCACAGTCTCGTATTTACAGAACTTTTTATTTGCTAATGTTTTTCTGTCGATATAAATTGATATGTCGTGAATGAACGTTGTATTTGTGGTTGTAACTACATCCTTCAGTGTGTTGTGTCTGTGACAGGGACTGAGGAAACAGCAAATATAGGCTACATTATAAACTATATGATGAGATTATATAAAGCCTATATCAACACGTGTACTATATGTTTTAGTTATGACATCTTTTATAAACCTTATATTATTATAAATCTTATTATACATCTATGCCCCTACAGGTGTTGTGTCCCACTTCTTTGGGGTAACCTCTAATCTTAGCCCTACCCCTTACACATTCATTTGGAGGGCCAAAGGGGTAGGACTAAGGGCGAAGGGATAAAAGTAAGTTAGAGAATTGGGACTGGACCCAACAACAACCTGCAGTAAGCTTGTCTTATATCTCAAAGAAGGTATCAGTTTATTGTGCAGTGGTTGTTGTGCGGCTTTTCTATTTCTTTATTTCTCTGTTTGTGATTTTTACTGATACCACTTCAGTGGTGGATATGTGAACAATAACACACTTGTGTGCTGTTTCCCTCCTGAACCTTGACAACAAACAAAGTTAAGATGTCCTTTTTTTCTGTGTTAAATTTTGAAGCTTTTTGCTGATTTGACAGACACTAATAAACTAAGCTGTGTGTTTTATTTTCCCTTCCTAGATGTTTCACAGGGCCTTCAGACAGGGCCTTTCTGTGTGGAGTTTGCATGTTCTCCTGATGCCTGTGTGTTTTTCTACAGGTACTCCGATTTCCAAACATGACTCTGCCAGATAGAATTGCTCCACACTACATGGTCTGTTCCAAACGTCATAGAAAGTGTTTCCTAATCATTTTATTGTAGCCTTATCAGCGTCTGTAAAGGAACACTGTGTTTGTTGTGGCCTGTATTTTCCAGGAACTGGTCTTTGTTAATATTTCCTTTAACTCACTAAATGGAGATGTGTTTACAGTTTACTTGAAATTCTTAAATTAGGATAATAATAATAATCCCATGAAAAGAAATTTGCTTCAGACTGGACAAAAGGGACTCGGGCCATATCTTTCCGATGAAAACACAGGTATCAGGCGGAGACAAAAGCTCATTGAGGGGTGTGTCCAAATCTACTTTTTCCGATTTTCAGAGTGAAGATGGTGGTATAATGAGGCAGGATTTATGTGTCACGGGTGTTTTGCTTTTAACCAATCACAGGGCTTTCCTCCAGTACAGCACTAATTATTATTATTATCATTAAAGGAGCATTACAGAAGATCCAGAGTTTTTGTACTAGTGAGACCCCTTTGGCGTTTGTGGAATCTGCTGGTTTCGAGTGCACTGGAGGCCTGTCTCTTCCCTGTGTTCGCAGGATTTATTTTTAACTTTGTCACTAGCGTTGTTTAGTTTACTTATGGCATCAAATCAGGAAGTCTGAACCAGGTAAACGTCACGTCTGCTAAAACAGCACAGGAGATTCGATCCCAAAACCTTCTCATTTAACTGACTGCACAAGCTTACAGAGGCAACCACACTGAATTCAGACTCATTCTGCACATCAGGCTGCAAATTATTGAAACTATTAAAACCTCTGAAATGCACCTTTAAATTATACTTTATTTATTTTTATTTTAGTAATTGGACTCTCTTATAATGCATAACTATTCTCTTTTATTGTTTAAAATTGTTTATTGTTAAGGCCTTCTTTTTAAGATTGGATGAGCAGACTATTATGCGTGGGTCTCAGACAGACAGAGCAGACAGGTGTCACACCTGTCAGGACTTGGTCCAGGCCCAGGCACAGGTAAGAAATGTGGATAATAGCAGCACCAATGAGTTTAAGACTGTATTTTCACGACGCTCCAAACACAGATCCAAGCTCCTGATCAGGCCGTGTCCCGGTGAGTTTCCTGTGTTCTGCTTCTAAAGCCCTGCTTTCTCCTTGTTTAAAATACAATACTTTTCTGCGCCTTAAGATTTGTTGCCGTGTATATTTTGTATTTAGCCTGTCCAGGCTGTAGAATAATGATTTATTTTTTTAAAACAAACCAGTGCTTTTGTGCTTCCATAAAGCTGTGGTTGTAAAAAAAGAAAAAAAAAGTTTAGTAATGTTTTTATTTTATTTTTATTTTATTTTTTATTGTTATATTTCCACCTAGTAGGCACACTAACTTTGTTAGTAATGTTAGTAATGTTTCAGGATATAAGCCCAAATTATTTAGAGAATATTTTTAATTATTTCTTATTTATTTTATAAATCAAATATTTAACAACATTTTGTATTGAATTATTAGTAATTTATTACATTTTATTGATTTATTTCTATTTTCTGACAATAAATCCTATACTCAAACTACTTTTCCCAGAATGCTTTGTACAAGATTTTCTTGTCTATTAGAAATAGATAGATGAGAAAAACAGTGAAGAGTAAATGAAAGTTGCTCCGGCTGCCATTCTCTCGATGTTGGCCATGTTTGGATTTCACACCAAACAATAAAAGCTGGTTTATTAGGAAGAGACTCTTGTGTGCTTCACTGGAGCCTGACCACTGAGCGTCACGATGGAAACGCTTCATTCCTTTTACGCAAACCTGTGAATCCCAACCAATCAGAAGAGGAAGCATTTAAACTGAACCTATTTTCTCTGTCTACTGTTGAATTATTAATTCACTTATACATGTCTTTGAGTGTGGACTCTGTGTCACTGTGACTCAGGTTAAAATGCCCCAGCTGCAGCTTACTACTGTGCTCAGGTCAGTGCCACCTCCAGCTCAGTGCAATGAGGAAGTCACTCTGAATAAACAGAGCGAGACAAGAATGGCACACCAGGAAGTCAATATTTACACACCATTCATTTAAGTGTGGGTTGCTGTGGTTTTAGTCCAGCTCAGTCTTCCATCTCAGACAACAGAGCTACTTTTACAGCTGATGACTTCCCAGACGGATAGATTTTATCAGTGAGGTTTGTTTATTGAGACGAGAAAAATGGACATTCAGTTCTACATTAAAGCTCTGCTACCCTGTTTTCTTGTTTAGATTGGACAGACAGGAAACAGGGTGAAAGAGCAGGGAATAACATTGGGCAAATTCCCCGAGCAGGAATTGAACCCGGGTCTCCCCAGTATGCAGTATGTGCACTAGGTGCCAACATGACCAGATTTACTTTTTGTTGTCCCTGTCTCAGAGTCCACTCTCCCCAACAGAAGCAGAAGGACTCTCCTGCTTTTCTTTGACTAAAAAAGTTAAATACATTACACCAAACTTAAGTTTAAAGCTGACTGTAAACTTTTAGCTTTGACATCAGCGTCAGAACAACAATTATCTCAGCCTCCGAACATTATCTTTAGCCTTCCTTTTCTCTGGTGATGCTTGTCTTTTTTGAGCTGTTTCTCTAAAAGACATATTCAGCGCTGAATCTACATTTTTCTGTTTATATTGGCCACCATTAAACCTTCTATTGAACCAACGGGAGTGTTCCTTTTCTTTGAAGTGAGCTGTAATTGGCCAATATACTATTTGGGGTTTAAACCTTTTTCACAGATTCTGTGAAAAAAAAAGGTTATCGTAAATTCAAATGTAAATGAGTTTGCAGTATCAATATTATGATTACAGTAATTGCTTTGTAAATGTGATATTACGATAATAAACTATCCATTTGACCAAAATGGTGCTTAATATTTTCAGTGTTTAAGGTCAAAACAAGGAGGATCATAACTAAAGCATCCTATTAATAACCATTTTTCTCTGAGGCATCTAAATTATGCATCTGGAATATGTTCATAACTGGGATAAGGCTCATAACAACACATGTAAGAATATATTTGTTAATGCAGCTATAGCCAACACCAAAGCTAAGCTAACTAATGTCATTGCAGTGCAAGAGTCAGTAAAACATTATGTTATCCAAATGAAATTGAGGCACCAAAAAATGGTAGCTGTTATGGTGACGTATAACATGTATATAAATTGAGTAAATAATTTACCCAAAAGCAGCCAAATGTATGTATGTTATGTATGTATGACAGTGTTATATAACATTTGCAGCTCATAAATACGAGATGAGTTCATAGATGCTGGCCGTGGGATCAGTCTCTGACATGGTCCTAATCGAAAGGAACAGCAGCCTGGCTTCTTCTGCACAAACCTGTCTGATGCCATCAGAGGATCAAACACACACAGACCTCACTGTTTAAGAACACATTTAACTGCGTTCATATGCACACGCTCAATAAAGCTACGGAAATATCAATGTGTCAAGTAGAGACAGTCACAGTTTGCAGCTCACTGTTTCCTGTGAAAGTGAGATGCACTGGCTCCATTTCCTACATCAGCAAATGTATCTGTAGCATCTTTCTTTGAGCACTATTTGCAGAAACTGGGAGAAAGACAAAAAAAGGGCGACGGGGATTTGGTTGTTTCATTCTCAAAATCTAATTGTATGAGAAGAACTGTTTTATTTAGATCATCATCAGCATGGAATCAACTGTCTGTTAGTATAAACCAAAACCAAACCGCCATTACTTTTGAAAAGACACTAAAATAAATATTAGTTAATTAAACTTAATTGTTATTTGGATGCTATGCCACTTACTGTTTTTGTAAGATTCTTCTACTTGAATATATTATATACAGTGCTTTATTAGGGTCTTACATTGAATGATTGTAGTTTTTTTTTCTTTTCTTTTTTTTTTTTATATAGTGCTTTTTCCACCTAGTAGGCACTCAAAGTGTTTTACCAGTGTTACAGCTGACCTCTGGAGGCAATGTAGGTTAGATGTCTTGCCCAAGGACACAACGACAGTATGTGGGGGAGAGCGGGGTGTTATGATGTTTCGGGATGTTTCGAGTGGGGATCGAACCGCCCACCCGCCGGTCGAAGGACGCCGCTCTACCACTGAGCTGAACTGTTATTTTATTCATGAAATTTATTTTTAGTGAAAGATTGAATAAGGGCTGGTCTAAGACATAAAATGTCCAGGTTTAAAATAAATCCCATGCTGGTCCTCACAGAAAGACCAGAGTTGGCCGGGGTTTGAACTCACAACCTTCTCTCTGTGAGGCAGGAGCGCTAACCACTCTGCCCTACATTGTCCTTTGTTTTTATGGATACGTAATGCACTTTATACACATTGTAAATTCATGTATGTCTATTCATGTTTTATATACATTGCATTGTTATGTGACTTGTATATTGCTGTTTTAAAATTTAATGGACCCCAGGAAAACCTTGTAGAAGCTAATGGGGTTCCAAATAAATAGATAGATAAATAAAAACAACAAATGTTTCTGGAGAACAGCATGTGTACTCGTTAAGAATAGCAATAGTGAATAGATGAAGGTTGTAGTTATCGGTAGAATCAGAGCTGACAGCATTAATTCTGCAGCGTTTGAGCCTGAAACCGACGAGAGCCGAGAGCTGCATGTTTTCTGTTTGATTCCTCAGACCCAGAGGCCGCCACACTCTCTGTGTCACACACACACACACACACACACACACACACACACACACACACACACACACACACACACACACACACACACACACACACACACACTCGCTGCAGGCAGGTTATGTAACCAGTGCCACGTGTTGCCGTGGGAACAGCGAGCAGACTCAGAGAGAGAGAGAGAGAGGGGCTAAACGTCCGATCGATGGGATGACACTGCAGATTTAACAAACCCACGCACGCTGGCCCTTTTCAAACACACACATACAAACCCACGCAGAAACTCTGACAGAGGAGGTGTTACAAGGCCTCCAGCAAATAAACAGAGACACAGGAACAAGGAGTAGAAGACTAGTAGTAGGCTGCATGAGAATGAAAAACAAACAAGAGGTCACTCAGTCAGCTCTGCTTTAAACATTAAATGACTTAACAGGATCCAGGATTTCTTAAAGACACAGTCAGGTCTGGTTCATAAAAGCCTCGTTTCCACTGGAGCAGTACAGTTTGGCTCAGTTTGGTTGAGTTTCTCCTCAAGAGGCTTGTGTTTCCTCTGAGCTGTGTCTAGAGAGAGACATACAAGTCGGTTTCTATGTGAGACATAAATCAGATCTGAAGGACTGAAAACCCGGAGGTGTTGTCAGTACTTCATGTAAAAGAGTTTATAAATCCTGGAGTGTGGTGATGTGAGGCTGGAGGGACTCACTGTTTAATCTCACAGGTTCTGCTTGTGTTTAATGCAACTTCAGTGATAAATATTATTTTAAATCACAAAGCCAGTGCTGTACAAAATTGGATAAATGCTATGTTTTTAGGAAACAAGTTAATTTATTGTGTTTTCTCAAGCAATGTGGCGTTTATCACAAGAACAAGACATGCTTCAAGTGGAAAAACATTTCTGTTTCTTTTTTCTCTTCTTGTTTTCGCTTGAGTAAAGATTATCTCTTGTCCTATCAACAGCAGTGTTTAGCTCCCATTTTGGAAAGTGGACCACGCACTTGGACCAGTGTAAAGCAGACCACCCTTTTTAGGAACACTTCAAAGCCCTTTTGTTAATGGAAACTTATTTCTACTGACCCGACCTGGAAACGAGGCTAAAGGAGTAGCTCTGTCACATTCTCAAAGACAGATCTGTGTAATAATAAAAGTAAAAACTATTGGTTCTTCTTTTAATCAACAATGCCAGTCTTTTAGCTCAGACTTTGGTCGTATTGTTGGATAAACCTATGCTTTACTAGGGCTGTGTTTCGATTCAAATTTCAAGAATCGATTCGATTCCGATTCTCAAGATCTCGAATCGATTATCATTATTCGATTCGATTCGATTCGATCCGATCCGATCTTCGAGATTTAGATAAGTGTTTTTGAAGAAAGCATTATTTTCCAGCTGTTACCTGAATTAGAGGACTGTAGTTATGCAACATATTGATACTATTATTATAGACATTCAACTGCAAATTAATGGAGTATTGATGGTTGTAAAGAACAATCCCCCTTCCAGAGTGTTGATACAACTGCTTTCACAAACTTGTACTGGTGTAGACGACAGAGGACGCAGAGGTATATCAGCAGTAGTGCGATGAAAGAACTTTGCGATGTGCCTTACTCAGTGTTGCCAACTTAGCGACTTTGTCGCCATATTTAGCTTTTCAGACCCTCTAGCGACAAATTTTCGCGACTAGCGACAAATCTAGCGACTTTTTCTGGAGTTATTAGTCTAATCAATGAGCAGCGGGTGCTG
Source organism: Perccottus glenii (assembly GCA_024416835.2). NCBI lineage: Eukaryota > Metazoa > Chordata > Actinopteri > Gobiiformes > Odontobutidae > Perccottus > Perccottus glenii. The sequence goes on along the minus strand of CM044547.2, from coordinate 8,701,779 downwards.
CCGCGGGTGCTGCCGCGGGTGCTGCCGCGGGTGCTGCCGCGGGTGCTGCCGCGGGTGCTGCCGCGGGTGCTGCCGCGGGCCCCACCCCCAACCCAAAGCACTCACAGGCGGCCCAGTCCTCGCGCAGCAGCCCCTCCCAGCTGCAGTCAGAGCAGGAGTTTTTCACCCCTCCACGTCCTTACTCTCCCAAGAAGGCGTGCAACATTCGGCAGTTTGAGACCGGCTTGCGAGGCAAGGTTGATTATGTGCGCGAAGCAGCCGACGTGGGTTAGTCCCGTAATCTCAACCGCACGGATCATATTCGCCGCGTTGTCAGTGACTATGGCTGGTCTTTACTCAGCAGCCCCACTCCTCCATAGCTTTGGTTAACATTTCAGCTAGACTGACAGAGCGATGGTCCGTTTGAACGTCGGTTGTCTGCAGAACGTAAGACACCAGGTTCCAGAGCTCGTCTATGTAGTGTGCTGTCACACTCATGTAAGATTCCGTAGATACGGATGTCCAGGTGTCACTCGTAATGCCCACCCTCTCTGCGGTCTTAAGCTTACACATTACACCATCTTTTACTGTCTGGTACAGACAGGGTTAGCGTTTCTGGAGTTTTCAAAGCAGCCATGTTCGTTGTTTTAATGTCCTTTTACCTCGCGCGCATGCGTGTATTAGGCGGCAAATTAAAATTCACGGGGAAAATTTAGGCCTATTATTAAATCGATCCTCTGAGTTACGAATCGATCTTGAAAATCGATTCAGAATTGGTGAATCGATTTTTTCAACACAGCCCTATGCTTTACCTTAACCTTCCAACACTTCAGGAAAGAACTGCAAATCCAAAGTTGTATACACCTTAAACACCAGAAAAAGGATAAATAACGTGGGATATTCACTGACTTATTGTTTGAGGTCTGTGGTTTACAAATGATCTCTAAATGACTGTGGCTGACGTTTCGTGACAAGAGCCTGTTTCCTTTCCATTGTTCTGCTTTTAGAAAAGGGCAGAGCAAACTTTTCTTCTTCTGGTAAAAGTCGTGCTCTACTCTTACATCAGGAGGGCTATAAACAGAAAAGCCCATTTTCGACAATCTAGGACAGTCACACTGAGGCAGAAGGCACCGGAGAACAGGGACCACTGAGTGTCACTCTGTGGAGACGAGTGTGGTTTGTTCAGATATTCCACAGTGTCTGCTGCAACATCAGGCCCTGCCCACATTCAAACGCTTTCTGGGAAATCAAAGACTTGTGTGTACTGTTGTATTTCGTAGGAACCAGTGAGAATGAGGCATCACAAAAGACTTATTTCTCCTGTGAAAGGGCTGGAGGTTGCTCTAATCAGACTTAAGTTGGATCAGAACTGCCAAATGTTAGGTTTACAGTCTGCTTCACTAAATACACCGCTCCAGTCCCCAATATTGGATAAACAAACAGACAAAATAAATTCACAAGTAAACAGAGCCATGTGTACTGCATTGGATTGTAAATAGAGAGTGTCTGATCATTTCTTAGTCTTGTTTTTTTAATGATACTCTTCACATTTTTTCCAACCCTCTCTGTCAGTGCTGTCTGCCTCAGGGCCGGTCACCGTTGCTCTGTGTCTTTTGGGAAGAGGCTCATTTTATTGGACATTAGGGCGATGGCTGTGAGACAGTGTCGAGGGACGAGGACGCCACACAGTAACAAGACTCTGACAATTTACAATCTTTGACAATATTCCCGCTTTAGAACAACATGCCAAAGAAAATACGCTGTACCTAAAAGAAATGTCAAAGCTCGGCCTAAGAGCACAGGAGTTTCAATCTCTTTTTCACAATATATTTTTTCAGAAATGGTTGATACGATTTGAAATACAGGGTTTGGCTTTAAATTCCAGATAAACTCATACTTCCGTCACCTTGAACTTGTTTTTCCTGCAGCCCTCAGTTTATCAGATAAGAGCTGGACACAAGTTTGGCCGAAGAAACACTACCCTTCAGAGCTCAAAGGAAAAAAAGACCACAGTGGAAAGGCCTGAGCTCGGTGCCGAGGGAAAGTGCGATGGTTTTGGGTGTCGCGTCGAGGAGCGCAGGGTTCATGAGACACACTCTCTGCTCACGCTGTCTCCTTCTGGAGCGGAACAGGACACTGAAAAGAAGTGAGCATAGCAGCACGGCTTCATGTGACACTCTTCTGCCTTTGGCCTACTTTCACAGAGACCGAGCAGCACCAACAAGGCATTTTGATAGTTTTGTTTTACATGCACTTAGATTTGACCCAAAAGGTTTATCTACACTTCGGCATTTCTGGTCAAAGGAATAAGAAGGGCTACATTTGTGGTAAAATAATGGTAATATCCAGCATTCTCTCTCTTGAAAGTCCACCCTAAGAACTTAGAAATGATTACGCAGTATTCGTTTGGTTCAGAAACTTTTGGTTTCTCTATACATTTTTTTAAAAGCGGACAAACACAATAGCTGTGAAAAGGGCCCTTTTTCTTTTTTTTTTTTAAACATTTTGGACCATGCACCTAATCTTCTAATTTCATTGTTTGATAAAATGAAAAGGAAAGCTTATCCATCAATTTTCTGTGTTTTAAGTCCCAAACTGTACCAAATGAAAGTGATGCAAATTCAATCTTAACTTTAATAAAGTAGCCATGAACGATCTCCACTGAATCATCTTTCCTGATTGATCCTGTAGTTTATTCAGAAGAGTCTCATAACTATCTACAAACGTGTGTGATTCTCAGGCTAGTCTCTGTATATAACTCCTGAGCCTACATTTGTGTTTATATCTCACCCCTGCTTCCAGTTCTCGTTGTACATTTGCGAGTTTAATTGCCGTGACCAGTTGTCATATGGACAGTGTGCTGCTGCAATGATGATACTGCATCTTTATTAAACCCAGACTTTAGTCCCTTTGGTCCAGTCCAGTCCAGTCCAGTCCAGCAGCAGCAGCAGCAGCAGCAGCAGAGGCTAAATGAGAAGCAGCAGAAAAGTCTCCACACAGGATGAACTGCAGTGCTGTCAGTTTAATAAAGATGTGGGCACTTTTCTCCTCCATTACCCTGAGCCCTGCTGAGGTTTTAATTCAAGTCCAGCCCAGTCCAGTCCAGAGCCAAGACCCAGTGCCAAGCCGCTCTGTTCCTGCCAAGTCCCTCTACATCCTGCTTTAGTTCAGTCTGAAGTCAATGGGTCGCACCAAACTACTTTCTGATTCCCTTTTTTTTTTACACAACGTTTGTTAAATGAAGAGAAATTCGACATTGTTTGTTGAAACTCATAATCATTGAATCTCAGTGGTTTTAACCATCGCTGCACTTCACTAACAGTGCAGGAAGTACTACTGGGGCACTATAATTGACTAACTGATGCTCGTTTCCTGCTTTATTTTAGTGGTCTGACTTTGCCGTGAGTTTGTTTGTTCACACACCTTCAGTAAGCTCCAGGTCTTAGATCCAAATATCTGACTGATGACAACTATTATCCAGCCTCATTAAACATTACATAAAGGCACTGCCATTATAGACATTCAGTCTGTTTTATCTGTAACCATGACATCCTTGATATTAGTGTCGACCAATGGGACACTCTAACTCGAGACCTCTTTCTGTATTAGCACGTGATTGGCCAGAGCTTCTGTTATGAGCTGAGCACTGTCATCTAAAGATTAGATGATGTCCAAATGTTGTTTTCTATTGCATTATGCAAAATTACAAATGACTAATCAATATTTTTTTCTTTAAAGTCCCCCTGCGTAACCTTTAACCAGCAGAGGGCGCAGATTCCTTTCTGTGCAACCCATGAATAGCGTTGCCATATTTCTTTAAGAGAATTCAAGGCTGCTGTGTCAGTGAGAGAGACATGATCCTATTGACCTCATGTCAAAGAACCATCAACATGATTTGGAGAAGATATATTTTCAAGCTAAAAGTTACGCTTTAATGGCATTTTAATATTATTGTTGTTATTGTGCATCTCTGTTTATTTCTCTGTCCCAGACGTCCGTCCACAAAGAGCCAAGGTCTGCTCAAGGTTTCTGTTAAAAAGAAGGTTTTTTTCTGCCACATTCACCCATTGTTTGCTCCTGGAGGATTGTGGTTTTCTAAATTAGAGTATAGACCTGCTGCAGTTTTAAAACAATTTGAGGTTTGGCAATAGTTAATCACAAAGATATACTGCATACCCCTAATTCAGCTTCAAAAAACAGGACTCAGGATTATTGCAGCCAACAATCACATTCCTTAACTGTCTGTGTCTCTAATGCTACATGAGTTCATCTTTGGTTTTTCTGTCCCTTTTAGTTTGCACCAGATCAAAAAGCCAATTAAGAAATGACTTTTGGCAGCTCTTTTCTTTCCCTCTAGATGTTGTGTTCAGAGTCGTATTCCCATGTCCCTTCCCATCTGTGAGGAAGCTAGGATTTGCTGAGGAAATATTTGAAGAGTGTCCGCTTGTGGAGCTGTTATTAAAGCCTTGTAACAGCCTGTTACAGTGAGAGTGTGCTGCAGACGGAGGGCAGAGGGCCAGAGGAGATGAGGTCGACAGAAACAGGCTGAACGAGCTCTGGACAAACAGACGCTGTGTCACTGCAGCAGAGAGAGTCGGCCATCTTCCCTATTTATTTAAATGTTTTGACTTGTCTTACTCCGGAAAAAAACAAAATTAGCTGAAGAGCAGTAATGGCTCTTTAGTTAATGAGACGCTGAACAGGGATTTGTGATGATACTAAAGACAAACTGAACATGAGGTTATGAGTTTGGATGATCAGGTTTTAAAGAGGTTTACCACAGGCTTTAATGAGTTTTAAATGAATTGAACCTGGTTTGAACTGGATTTGGACAGGTTTAAAAGTGTTGGCTCGTCTTTCATTTTATAAATCTTAACTATTGAAATGTATAGTCTTGCAACCTCTTATTTGTTAACTTCTGGTATTACAGAGCTAAAAGTACTGAGAGATTCTTCTCTCTATCCACATCTTCTCTTGTTTGTCTGCAAATCAGCCATGGGCTTTTTTTAAATTAATTTCATCTAAGGACATTTTCACAACTACACAGTTCAGTCCGGACTTTAAAACACATTAAACACATACAATAGAATCAATTCTTAAGGCTCTATTTTTCTTGCTTTCTGTGAAGCCTATTGTTTCCTAAAGAGTCTTATAATATTTAAATCATGTCTTAAACAGTGCATTTGTTTGTAATAATTCTATATTAATAATAACATGTCTCTACAGTCCCTACTCCAGTCTGATTATTGTATTTCGCCAGTTCAACTGTAAAGTGAGTCTCTGCAGTAAAAGCTGTCCACAGGAGCCATTGACATTTAACACAGCGTCAGCGTATTGTTTTTTGCTTTTTGACCCTATGTGTAAAGAACCTCAGAGGTTTGTATATTATACGCCACAAAAGAAGTCAAGAAAAAGCTCCCGCACACTGTCTCACTCTTAATCCAAAGATTTCTTTTAGCAATGTTTTGTGTCAAACGATCTTTGTCAGGCTTCAATACAGACTGTTTTCACATCACCCTGTTTATAGGCGTGGGTGATGCCCTCAAAGATACCAGCCAATCAGTGTGTTATCATTCATTCATGCCAAAAAAACCACAAACAAAACAGGGTATCACACAACAATTTGATACACAGAATATTAATTCATTCATTCATTTTCTACCGCTTAGTCCCATTAGGGGTCACGGGTGACTGGAACCTATCCCAGCAGCTTTGTGCCTGAGGCGGGGTACACCCTGGACAGTGGCCAGTTAGTCGCAGGGCTGACATTTAGAGACAAACAGTGACAGACAACCATTCACTCTCACATTCATTCACTAGTGACACTTTAGAGTTGCCAATTAACCTGTACATGCATGTCTTCGTCAGTATTTTAATAAAATATATATATATATATTTAAATGTTTAAAATAGACTACATCAAGACAAGGTAGAATGTGACACGTCCAATCCCTAATAACCTGTGTGTTTTCTTCAACACACGTGCTAACTTCTACGATGTGCAAAGACTAAACCTTTTATGTTATCCGCTTTTTTATGAAACGCCAGGATGCAGCATAAAAAGGGGTAAAATTGATCATAATCAACTGTGTACGGATGCTGACTCTCTTTAGCTTGGGTTTATCTGGTGTGGTTTGTGGTGAACAGCAGTGACGTTCATCATCAGTGTTATGTATCTGTGCTCTTCCTGCCTGTGTCTGCAGCACGGTCCTGTCTGTGGCTCTGCGTCACTTCCCTCCACCGCTCCGTCAGTAAACACCAGCTCTGCTCAAACACACAGAGAGAGAGTCACATGGGTGCGGCTTAATATGACCACATCGATACGGCGGAAACACAACTTTCACAGCTGCCGGCTCATGTTGACAAGATGAACTCACACTTTTGGCCAGAAATTATTAAACGAACAGCGGCAAAGAAAAAGCTAGTGTCTGAGGTTCGGTTTGTCTTTAGCGAATACAAAAGGCAACAATGTAGAAGTGAGAGGAGTGAGAGACAGTGTGAAAAAGGAGCAGGTGGGGAATGTTCAGCAGCTTAAATTAGAACAGAGAACGTTAACAGGGCAGTCCAATGAGTCAACTAAAATGTTTTATTAATATAGCAAAAGACTGGGGTCAAGGTCAAGACTTATCTTAAATCAAAGGGCATTTATTGCCCACTTGGGGAAATTAGTTTATGGGAATAACATAAAGACCTCACAATTGAACCATCTTAGAGACCACTCCTTGGCACCTAGCACCTTACACTTGACAGCACCATGGCTTTAGTTCAGGGGCAAATACAAGTACAATTGCATCATAATGTCAGGGCACTGTCAACTTTGGCAAAAACCTTCAGCTGTATGTTTCTACCAACTCACCCTCACAATATGGCTTTGATGCTAATGCTATTTTGCTAGCAATCATGTGGCTAACTGTCACTGCTGCATCACTGACCTCTGTTTCTATTTTTCTCTCTTTGACAGACCTTTTCAAGTGGCCACAGAGGGCTATTTTGACAGTAAAAGGGTATTTAGATTGCTGCCATCTGCTGTTCAGATGTGTCGTGTTATGTCCGCTACTTTCACTAAAACAATCAAACCCCCAGTGGACAAATTAGGTATTTTACTGTAATGCCTTCTCTGTACTTTTATACTTTCAGAATGTATCCCATGGGCCAGATTGTACCCTGGGCTGGTTTTGGCCCACAGGATGCATGTTTGACACCCCTGTTCTCTCTTTTATTCTTGTTCCTGTAGATAGTGTCTTCTGCCTGCTCCCTTCAGGATTTTTTTTCATGTTTAGTTAGGCATAGGTTTTTTTTACATCGTAAGCCATGACCCTTCTGACACCAACCAAGTGTCTCAAATCTAACCAGATCTGTGAACACTAAATCCTCAGCAGAACCAAAGAGTAAACCAGGGTCAAATACAAGGAAATTAGCCTCTGCATTTGTATGTTTTAATGTTCCATGTCCTTGTTTTATTGATAGTAACTGTTTGAATTTGTGTAATGTACTGTATATTGTCTTTTATGTAGAATTAAGTCTAACCAGGAACTCGAATTGCGTATTAGCTTTTTGTTGGTTTCAGTCACATGACTTTTTCCTGTTATGGACGCCATTTTGAGGACTTTTGACCATTCAAAAGATAGAACAGCAATGTTTTAAATTGTTTATTTCTAAGGCAACAATTGTTTTTCCTTAATTAAATCAATTCAAACCCCCAATCTCCTGCACTTAAAGTGTACTAAGCCCATTCCATTCTCATAGATAAATGTAAAAGGTCCAGTTTTAGGTGGCACTTCAGAGGACAGTTATGGTTGTTTAGGAGCAGGGCAGTGACGAGTGAAGAGATGTGACGGATGTAAAAGACCCTGTAACATGTCACGACATTTTAGAAATTAGAAGAAGTCCAACTGTTAAAATCAAGCTCTTCCAAAACTTTACAACAGAACGCCTGCCCTTAGTCACTTATATTTGCCTTTTCAAATGGCACCTGTCCATTGCACTCCTGCCGACACTGGCCCATAAATCCACTTACAAACATAAACTTGGCCCACAGCAGTTACCTTCAAAGGACTATGGACTTGTTCACAGCTAACGAGGACCAACACAGAGGCTTATCACTGGTTAATGCTGCAGTTTCAGGCCACACCGGCTTAGCACATCTGTGGAGTTTTTTTTATACCAGTAAATTAAAATTTGACTTAACATGTGGCTGAAGAGGAGGCGGAAGTGTGAGTTTAAAGTTTCCACAGAAGAAGGAAGCACTAATAACACACCCAGACACTGTTTATTCTGCTGTGTAATTTACTCAGAAGCTCAACGTCAGAGGGTTACTGCTGCTTTTATCTAAGATTTACAGTAAAGTCCGGGGCTGTATTGTAAATAAGGATAACAAGAAAGGAAAAAAAGAAGCAGCAATAAATGGATGAGGTACAATGAAGGAAGACAGTTAAATTAAAGTCTCCTTTGGAGGTATTCCGTAAAAGTGACTAAGAAAACCTTGATTCACCATCTGAATTTCAGCTTGTTGTGTTAAATTATTTCGAATGAGGACGCAGATGAGCAGATCTTGTGTGCAAACGTGATTGGTCAAAGCTTCTTGGTAGAGACTGAACATTCACATATATCAAAATGCTTCAAAATAAAGTCGCTGAAAGTGTTTTACATTTATCATTCCAATTACAATAAAACGTTTTCTTTAATTTAAAAAAAAAAATTAATTAAATAATCTCTCCAGAAACAGTAAAGCTTTGGGAAAAAAATAACTAACGCACAAAACATGTAAAAGACAAATAATAATAAGGACAATAGCATGAATAAACCTATTTGAATAAACATTCTCAATCTCATGTGGGATATTTTATATTTTTGGTCTAATCTATCATTTTTTCTTTTATCAAACTTTGTAAAAAGACTGTTTTGACATCTTTGTGATAGTAACTTGTGTCTGATTCATTAAATGCTGGACCAAACCTGACCCTAATCTTGCTCATGATCAGGACCAGGCCCGGACCAGGACCAGGCTAAACTTCCTTCATAAGTTTCCTGGTGAGACCAATGATACGTTTCATGGAACAAAAATCAACAAGAAAATAAACCAGACTTGTCAGGTTCAGCTTGCGTCATGGAAAACGTCTTTATCTCCGGATTAATCTACAACTACAACTGTCCTTTGCATCACCATTTGGGCAAAACAAACGTGAAGTTATTGAACAACCAAAATCTATTTAGAAGCTGAATACAATTTTGCAATGACACACAATTAAAGTCAAAATTAATGGTTAACATTTTCTTAGTTTCTTATAAACAAAACCAGTGCTTGTCAGTATCATTCTGTACACACTGTTCCGATGCTAACTTCCTGCAGTCTTTATAGTTCCTGGTTTTGGTCAAATGAACAAAACCAGTACAAAGATTGGCCTCCAATCAGACTTTTCATTTCAATCTGTTCTCTCTCTCTCTCTCTCTCTCTCGCTCTCTGGATAAATATTTGATCTTACTTCTCTCTTTCATCTGTAAAACTACGTCGGCCTCTGATTGGTTCAGAATACAGCTTTGGGACCTTTTCTACCATTATCTTGATTTTTCTGTGTAAATTCCACTGGGTTTGATTAAAATTACACAGTGTTCTATTAACTTCCTGTTTGGGATTTATCATAAAACGACTGTTAAACCGCAAAAGTCTGTTACAACTCTCTCTAATATTTTTTTTTTTTTTCTCTGAAGACTCTCTCTGATGTAAAACGCTTCATTAATGAACACATTACACTCAGGACACGTTTAGCCTATTCACTTCTTGCATTAAGGCTGGCCTTGTTATATATTTGACTCTGAGTAATAACGAGGTGGGAAACTACCCTGTTCTTATTAAATTTCTCTGTCCTGCTTATGGCACACAGAGAGTCCTGTCCAGAGAGCAGCAGTCAGTCTGGGGGCGTTCTCCTCAGTGCATTAAAGTGAAACTGAGCAGACGCAGATGTGGCGCTGTTATGAGTCAGCAAACATTAAACTGAGTGTGGGGTTTGTGTGGAGGAGGCTCTAAAGCAGGTGCAGTAATTGAGTAATTGGGATCTTACATGAACAGACAGAAAAACTGAAAAATCTCTATTATTAAAGATTTAGTAAAGCTAAACCATTTGACCTTTATGTTTAGTAGTAGTCAGTTGGAACGTAGGTTGGGTAATGGTTTATGTTTGTGTCTAAAACCTTGGTTTGATTAATAAATGACCATTTTTGTGTTGCCTTACACTACCAGCATGAAGTCGCAACAGCCATCCTGGTCTCAGCACCACCACTCACCCCCCAACAGCAAACAAGCAACCTGTCCTGCTTTTCTTTTCTTAAAAGCACAGCAAAATACTGTGTCCCACTGTGTCAGAGTTCAGCAACAGATTGAGTTGACCCTGCGAGATTGAATTGCCAGTATTTGTCCACATTTCACTTTGTTTTTCTGTTTTGTGCTGGGTTTTTTCTCTGTGAAAAGATGCATCAGTGCTGAATTGACACTTTTTCTTTTTCCTTTATAGTTGTATACTTTATAATGTAAAGGCATGTAAGTCTTCTGCCTTCAAAAACATGTCCAGATGCCTTTTCCTTTAAAGTATTACACTACCAGATGGCAGCACCCCGTTTCCTGATATGCAGCATAGATATTTGCAGCAGGATACTTTACAGTCTATGGATCCAGTCAATGAGTCAATGGCTCAAGAACCGTGTCCAGACTTTCAACAGGAACCACAGACTCCTCCAACAAATGAAATTGTGGAGCCTTTGGAAGAAACCAGCAATGAAGGCATAAGGCCAAAGAGTGTTGGGCCGAATTTCTATCAGAGGCTTTGCAATATTATATATGTGGCCCCCAAGTACCTACTGACGGGGCCCCTCAAGTCTTTGGTAACACCTCTGATCATATCTAACAGTATATTTCAGCTGTTATGCTCATCAGGGCACAATATTCTCCTTCTATTACATAGTGGCGTACCTGACATATCATATACTATTGTTATCAAGCTAATATTGTATCATGAACCCCTCCCATCTCTTCACACGGGAGGGGTCCTGTCCCTCCACATGTGTAACTCCTGACAGGCTGTGGAGGACTAGGAAGGGGGGGAAAAGAGGGCGGGGATGATCACTGAAGGATCAAAACATTTGCTGCTCAGACAGCCAGGCCCCCTCCGCTTCTCCACTTGTTTACTCGCTCTTGTATTTCGATGTGCGCAACAGCACCTGGAATGCGGACACTGCGAGATCAGAGCGAGGACAAAACGTACGGCACATGACCCACACAGACCGGGACACACACACTTCTCAAAACAGCAGAGAGAGAAGAGAGGGGAGAGTAGAGAGAAGAGGGGAAGAGGGGAGAGACATTACGCACAACACGCACCTGCGGCAACATGCAGCAGCGTCACTAGAAGTTCACTCCCGCTTGGCGCTGACATGTTAATCCGGTTAAAGTGCGTCTTCTCGGGCCAGGTGCACTCACTTCCGTCCCTATCCGTCCGCCGATTCATCCAAGGTCCTCCGTAAACACGCGCTGGAGCCGGGTGTAAACCACTGCGTACGTCCCGCTCTGCTCCATCCGCGCACTGTGCTGTAGACCAGCTCCATGTGACACGCTCGGGCCGCTGTCAATGGGAACTTAAAGGGACCTCCACGTGACTGCGCGCAGTGGTGTGGTGTGGCGTAGTGGTGTTGGTGTTGTGCGCGCTCACGTCACAGTCCGGGGAAGTGAAGTGATCGTAGTGGTGATGATGGAACAAAGAAAAGTCCAGAAAAAAGTGAGAAAGAGAGTTGTGTATTTATTTATTTTTTAACAAGAGTGAGCTGTTTCCCGGAATAAAAAGGATGACACACTGTTAAAGGAGCAGGAGGCGACACTAGAAAACACCACTTATAAAGAAACAGAGGGAGACAACTGCAGCTTGAGACTAAAGTCATCTAATCATCATTTGTCTCGGACTGACTGTCACATATACGTCCAACATGTGCTATGAACCCCTACATGTAAAATCAGTCAGCTGAATTGAAGAAAAGGTTAAAGCAAAGGCATCTGGACTCAGTTTTCAAGGGGAAGACATTTCGTCTCTAATTCCAAGAGACTTTATCAATTCTGAGATTAACTGGTCAGAGAGCTGAGCTTTATCTTTAGAGGGAGGGGTTTGACCTGAAACTAAACCTGATGAACCAGACTGTTCTGGTCTCATGGTCATTAGCTCTGAAAGGACAGTGTGACTCTTGATGTGAGAGTCGTTAAAGGCTCAGGTGAGTCGTTAGTGACACTGTTCCATTCAGGTGTTCTTGTTCTAGGGTGCAACTCTTTTGATTTAGGCTTCAACACACTGTTATAAATACTAGGCAACATTAATCTGAGGCCACCTCCTCTGTTCAAAGAGGGCCTTTTCATTTTAACAAAAATGGTTTCCTTCAGCCCTCTCTCAAACCATCTGGTCTCTCTGGACAGAATTTGGACATTGCTGTCCTCAAAGGAATGCTCTTTCTCTTTGAGGTGGAGGTGGACTGCAGACTCAGGTCCTCCAGGATTAAGTCACCCTGTCCTTTTATAGCTCACTATGAGACCAGAACGGCCTGGTCCATCAGGTTTAGTTTCAGGTCAAACTCCTCCCTCTTGAGATAAAGCTCAGCTCTCGTATCAGTTGAACTCAGAATTCACAAAGTCTCATGGAATGAGAGACAAAACATCTTCACCATGAAAACTACTTTACTTCAACCTTTTCTTCACGATGACCTGGATGACTGAGAAAAGACACTAGCTGTATTGTTTAGTGATTTCTATTTATTGCATGCACTCTTCTTTTTCTTGTACTGTTTTTGCACGTGACCTGTTTGTAAGCTGCTTTAACAAATTTATTTACCATATCTTATCTTGTCTCACCTTAACTCACTTAAAGGATTTCGATTAAAGACCCATTAATCCAACTGGTTCCCTGCAGAGTTTGGGAGCCCCAAGCAGGTAATAGGGCCCCAGCACATGTAAAACATATTTAAGAGTAATACATTTATACTTAACCTAACATTTCTAACCATGTTCTGTTCCTGTACATAAGCTGAACAGATTTATAAGTACATTTTATTTATAAAACATGTATTTAAACTGTAATGCATAACACTTAATTAAACACAATATATGAAATGAAACAGATTGTTCCTTTAGTTAACTCACAGTAATGTCTCACAAACAGATGTCAAGAATAAAGAAAAACGTGGACAAACCGAGGCTATAGTCATGTCTTATGTTTGCTAATGGGGTTGATTAGAATGAAAATACACTGTTGTTCCTGTTGTACTTTAGACTCTCAACATGTGACTTGTTGTGACGTCAGTAACCGGTGAAGGTGGCGCTGACTTCATCAGAGTGAGCTCAACAGCAGGTGACTTCAGACGTGAGCCACGACTGAGATCATGTTGCACACAAACAGACTCTGGAAACTTAAAGATGAGATGGATTATTAGATTATTATAACACAACTATTTCACATTAACAATCGGACAGTATATGAGATCACAAACATACTTTACCATAACTGTATGATTTTCCACCTCCTACACTCGTTATGCATTTATTTTATTCATTTTACTTCATCTTATTTGTTTCAAGATCTTTTCTATTATGAGTTCATGTTTTATTTTTATGTCTCATGTTGCTCTCTTTTGTGTTTTATGTCTCTGAGCCTGACTCTGTGGATTTTAAAGCTGGTTTGGACTTAATCACACAGCAACACAAACTGACAGATGACACTTATATTTATTCCCTCTGAGCAATTAAGAGTCCCAATGTAAGTCCAAAAATGATAAAAATGTAAGTGAGTTCCTTTATTCCATCGTTGGCTTTGTGTCCACAGATGAAACTCGACCCGGTGTGGTTCCATTTGCAGAAAGTGGATGCTGAGCTCTGCCAAGTGCTGGGCGTTTACTGAACAAACAGAATTATAACTCAGTGCACACAGTACTCCATCAGCTCCACCTCATGACTCATCACCGAGTCCAGTCTGACTTTAACAACAATGAGAAAGACATAATAATGTGACAAAATCTAAATCTACAAAATCTACATTTTAGAAGCTTTCCACTGCATTTCCTCTCAATCTTTGTGTGTTTTTTATTCACCCGTGACAATAACATTTCAGCTACATTTCCCCTCCCTGATATTTTGTTTCCATCCCTGTCTCAGATTCCACTCACGCCCAAAAGCAGCCCAAGGACCTCTCCTGCTTCTCTTTTATTAAAATAATTTAAACCGGATATTTTTTCCTCCACAAAATACTAATACATTACACCAAACTGAAGACTAGTGCTTAGCATTAGTTTAGCATTAGCTTAACTGCAACTTTAGGACAACATTATCTCTGCCTCAGTAAATATTACGTAATTGAATTAAAAGTCTTTGTGTTTTATGGTGCCTCCCTTTCTCTGTTGATAAATTTGTTTTATTTTATTGAGTTGTTTCTTTGTTAAAATACATTTTCCGTGCTGAAAATACACTTTATCGGCAGCTAGTACACTTCCTCCACACCTCCTTTCTGCAGCCTGTGAGCAGCTACGGTAGCCCTGAAGAGACATGTTGTTCTCTTTCAAACAACACCCTCATATGTGTGAAATGAAGACCTCAATCATTCATTCAAACAAAACTTGTGGGAATGAATCCTTGAAATCCACTATCAGCTGACTAATGTAACACCAGAGTCACGTGACTGACGGTGACTAAAAAAGAGTCATGTTGTGTCCAGAGCTATAATAGAGTCCACTAATAGTCCTCTGTGTGCATTTATACTGTGTGTACTGTTGGAGGGTTAGGGAGTGGTAATATTAAATAAAATGTGTAGGAAAAAAAATTAAACTGAATTTGAAAACTCTGGGGATACGGTGTGTGTCGTCAGTGTGTGTCATGGACTGTTTTAAAATTATGATACATCTCGCCTTATCCCTAACATTCAAATATATTCATATTTATTGGCCTTTAGATTTAGACCAATGGTTTTATAGAATAGACAGAGAAATAATCTGGTACCCAGGCAAGTTCAGGCCTGGGCTGGAGTCTTCTGGGACATCACAAAATTATATAGTGCAACTCCAGGGAGACTTTTCAGCAGCAGCAGGGAAAAAAAGATCATCCTGGATCAGACTTTTCCAAGGGCCTATAGTCCCTTCTGATTTTATTCCAAAAGTACAGTTTGGATTTAAACAGGTTCTAGTTGGATTTGAACAGGTTTTAGATGGATTTGAACAGTTTCTTTGAAACTTGCTAATACATTTCTTTATTAAATTAACAAAGAGAATCTGGTTTTAGTCTGTGAACCATGTGAGCACAGCTCGGGGTCAGAGAAAAACCCCACTGGGGTTTCATTTATTACAATTCTTACTAACACATACCGTTACTTCATTTACTAAATGTTTGTGGTATGGTCACTTCTTGTTTCCACTGAGAGCTGACTGTAAGAACTAGTGACTAACATCTCCAAAGATCAAAGCTCTCTTTATGATGCACAATAATTAGAAGATAGAGATGGGAAAGTGAAAGTTCTTTTTATTTTCACAAAAGGGTGAAGGACGTACTTAAGTGGCTGTAATAAATTACTGTAAAGTGGGGGTCATTTTACTGGAAAACAGCCATGAATCACCAGATGATTCACTCTCTCTGTGTGCAAGACAGTGGGAGGACAGAGGTGTCAAACTCATTTAAACCAAGGGCCTCAAATGAGAATCAATAAAATGACTGACAGTATTTCCTCTTCATTGTATTCCTTAATATTTAAACTGGTCAGATAGACATTTGTAAAAGCTGGATTTGGACTCACCTCCTTGAGACCACTGTCTCTCATCTGTATTACTGGTGCTGTCTCAAGTAATTATATTGTTTTACCCACAAATGTAATACCATACTACCACTTTTTTTTTTACATTAGCCAATTTTAGTTGTATTAAGACATTCATGTCCCACAGAAATATCCTGGTTGTAAATCCATTTGGCATCTGGCTTCTAATAGGTTATAGGTAAAAATACATACAAATTGTCCAATATAAGACGTTTTGGTTAATTTAGCTTGTGTTTTAATGCAGACAATAGACAGAGAAGTTGTTGGAAACTAAATTGATCAAGTGGTTAAAGCTTAAAGGCATAATATGCAGGAGTTTCCATGTAAGAGATGAACAAATCAGGTTCCATTGCTGATCCATTCTTTTGGGGCTCTTTTGTCACTGAAAGTAAAATCTATATAAAGAGACTGACTTCAGTTTGTCATATAGCGTTTTTTTCCCTATAAATACATCCAAAACCTGTAATCATACGAAGTAGAAAAATACAAACAATAGGTGTTTTCTTGAGAAACTTACTCAACACTCACTTATTCCTTCAAAAAGCTGTATAAATTTGCCATTATTAACTGAAAATTCTGTGTGTAATACATTTAAACCACGAGTGTTATTATTTAAACACAGTGTATCAATACTTCAAAGATATTGCAACACCATGGTGTTTAAATTGATTCGATATCACGTTTTTTACAAACCCGATTCCAAAAAAATTTGGACACTGTACAAATTGTTAATAAAAAAGGAATGCAATAATTTACAAATCTCATAAACTTATATTTTATTCACAATAGAATATAGATAACAAATCAAATGTTGAAAGTGAGACATTTTGAAATGTCATGCCAAATATTGGCTCATTTTGGATTTCACATTTCTACACATTCCAAAAAAGTTGGGACAGGTTAAACGTACATATAAGGCACAAATGGAGGACCAATTTGAAACTTATTAGGTTGTGTCTATCAGAAGTCAAGATGAGTTTCTTAGAGAAAAATTGCAAAAAAGTTTGAAGTTATCATCATCTATAGTGCATACTATCATCCAAAGATTCAGAGAATCTGGAACAATCTCTGTGTGTAAGGGTCAAGGCTGGAAAACAATACTGGATGCCCGTGATCTTCGATCCTTTAGACGACACTGCATCACAAACACGAATGCTACACAGTCCACCGGGCCATTCGCCGTTGCCAGCTAAAAATTTATAGGTCAAAAAAGAAGCCATATCTAAACATGATCCAGAAGCAGAGGTGTTTTCTCTGGAGCCAAGGATCATTTAAAATGAACTGTGGCAAAATGGAAATCTGTTCTGTGGTCAGACAAATCAAAATTTGAAATTCTTTTTGAAAAACTGGGACGCCATGTCATCCAGACAAAAGAGGACAAGGACAACCCAAGTTGTTCTGAGCGCTCAGTTCAGAAGCCTGCATCTCTGATGGTATGTGGTTGCATGAGTGCATGTGGCATGGGCAGCTTACACATCTGGAAAGGCATCCATCAAAGCTGAAAGGTATATCCAAGTTCTAGAACAACATATGCTCCCATCCAGATGTCGTCTCTTTTATTTTCCAACATGACAATGTCAGACCACATACTGCATCAATTACAACATCATGGCTGCAAGAAGAAGGATCCAGTTCTGAAATGTCCAGATCTTTCACCCAGAGAAAATATTTGGTGCTTCATAAAGAGGAAGATGCGACAAAGAAGACCTAAAACAGTTGAGCAACTAGAAGCTTGTATCAGACAAGAATGGGACAACAATCCTGTTCCTAAACTTGAGCAACTTGTCTCCTCAGTCCCAACTTATTTGAGATGTGTTGATCAAAATCAAACTTTTTTTCCCTTAAAATTAAACATTTATTCAGTTTAAACATTTGATATGTCTACATTTGATATGTAGACATATACATTTGAAACTTCCTCATTGCATTCTGTTTTTATTCACAATTTGTACAGTGTCCCAACTTTTTTGGAATCGGGTTTGTTGGTATAGATACCACATCCTAAAACATCCTTAAACAAATCAAAAAGAACAAACACCTGCCATTCCATATTACTTCACATGTAGTAATCTCTGTTGTTTCATGCCTCACTGCAAGTAAATGAAAGGAGTGAGTGCAATGGAAGCAAGCTGTGTCCCGTTCATCTCTCTGTTGAGGACACGTTTGTGTCAAAAACCCAAAACCACGTCTTGTCTTGATTGATTGGAAGCTTATATTTGACACAAAAGTGAGTTACAGGTCTGTATTGTTGTAATAACAACTGTGAGAGCAGGTTAATTAGCAGCTATTGTGAGATTGTAGTTCTGCTATTTTTGTTACCACAAATCAACTGGAAGTCCCTGGCAGAAAACATTTATTAAATGCTGCACATTTTAGAGTGGCCTTTTGTTGTGGCCAGTCTTACCCTCAATTTACATCAAAACCGCTGCGTTACTGCAGCATCACGTTACTGCAGTGTCGCGTTACTGCAGTGTCGCGTTACTGAAGCGCTGCGTTACTGCAGCGTCTATGGTTGTAAATCGCTTTCTATTTTTGTCAGTCCGACAATTTACATCGGCTGCGTCTCAGAAGCATCACAGACACATTTCAGAAGCGTCTCAATGCCAATACCAATAGGTTGGACTTCTATTTTTTCAACAAACTACACCAGGAAAACACAAGAAGTAGGCACTTCAAATTTCAAAAGGAACTTCCGCTACACTATCAACATAAAAGCTCACTAAAACAACACTATTGATTTTTATTGTTTGTGTTGTCTGATCACCGAGTGAGCTAAATCGTAGCAAAAATAACTGTAAATATGCCATAACTTTTCATTTGAACTAAAGGATAAATAAAATACAATATAGTGCAAAAAAATAATATGGGAGTAGATAATGTAGCTTAGCCATTTCAAGAAGCAAGAATATCACAAAAGTATGGATGAAGTTGGCAAAAGAGAGGGAAATCCACACATGTAGAGCAGTAGCAGTGACGCTGACGCTCCTGGTGTAAATTTACACTTTTAAAGCAGACGCAAGTAACACATGACGCTCGTGGGACGCTTTCAGTGTGAATTGGGGGTTAGGCTCTCCTGTGCAATAATCATGCTCTCTAATCAGCATCCTGAAATGTCATACCTGTGATTTTCTCTGCAAAGGAGAAGTGCTTATTTACACAGATTTGGACAGATTTGTGAACAATATTTGAGAGGACTTTTGTGTACAAAGAAAAAGTCGTTGAGTTCAGCTCATGAAAAATGGGAGCAGAAACAAAAATGTTGCGTTTAAATTGTTGTTCAGTAAAGCCACAGTAAACAGTGGCATCATAAAGCCTGTTTTTTCCCACAAATTATTGCTTTTACAATAAAATAAAATGGTGTTTAAAACATTTTCTCAAACTAGAAAAAAAATAAAAATCTGGCACAATCTGTTTAAAGGAGCATTACGGAAGACCCAGAGTTTTTGTACTAGTGTGCCACCTCTGGCGTTAGTGTTGCTGCATCCAGTGTTGTGCGTGTTCACTGTGCGCACACTAGCACGAAAAAACAACAACCAAAAAAATAATCTGCCGGGTTTTAAGTGCGCTGGAGACCTGTGTTCCCAGGATTCTTTTCAACTTTGCCGCTAGCATTGCTTTGTTTACTTATGGCATCAAATAAGGATGAGAGAACCAGGTAAACAAGTATGCGCATTACATCACGTCCGGTAAAGCAACACAGGAGTTTCTCATATAATTAATTGTATAGGCTTACAGAGGCAACCACTGTGAATTTACATCATGTGAAACATTGCTCCTTCTGCACATTAGGCTGTTGCTGCTGCATATATTGGTTAGTAAAATTTTTTTTTGTACCATTGAAACTTCGGTAATGCATCTTTAAAACATGAGAAAGTAATTTTTCTTAGATTAATTTAACCTGTATATTGTATATCAATCATTACTTGTATTTTGGTTTATTTTGTAATGATACCCTAATACCAGTGACATCGACATTGACAGACTCAGTGTCCTGTGTCTTTAAGAGCCGAGCTACTCCGCGCAGCTACTTTCCGCGAGCGTTCTACTGCTTGTTATTTTCAGCATCAAGATGGCGGCCGTTCCCGAGAGTAGAGTGCTTACTTATAGCGTTTTTAAATGGAGCTCTTACTCCTCTACATATTTACCCGAGTGAGTAATCCGTACGCTGTAAATACTAATAAATGCACAGGAATTTGTTGCAGGTGTTCGTCCTTTAAAGCGTCCATGCCTTTGTGTTTATCCCCTTCTTTTGAGACAGGCTCTTCTTCTCGTCCGCGAAGCGAGCTATTAGCATTAGCATGGTCATTTACGAGAGGGTCGTTTGATTAGCTATAAATATTTTTACTCGGAATAAGAAATTTATTTGACATTTTATAAGGACAGTGTCAAAACAACGGTATAAGTGTATGACAATATTTACAGTTTGTCTAAATACGGTTATCAGCATTTAATAAGTTAATACATATACACACACAACATATAGTTAAACGATTAACTATAATAGGTTTGTAGATCAGCTCTTAGACTTTAAAAACTTGATTTGTTATTAGTTTATTATCCGCTTTGTGAATAAGTTGGAAAAGTATTTAAACTGTAAACGTATGTGTAAATGTAAAGTAATATTTATTTTAAAATTGAATTAATATCTGTTTGTCGCTACGCCGGTGTCGAAAACAAACATCCAAAGCGGCTAACTCGAAAGTGCTGTTATCAAAGCACATAGCCGCTGTAGCTTATCCCCTAAATTGCCGACCGCATTAGGAAAATAAATGGCACATATAAGACACCAGTGGTTTGCCTTTCTTCTTAAAGCAGTGCAATAAAACATGCTGAGACTCGCTTGTTGCTGTTTTAGCGCCTAACTCAAAGCTAAAAACAATTAGCATTAGCAGCGTCGGTTCTTTTATCATGCACCTGCTATTGTTTGTCTTTGCTCTTTCGTTTCCACATCCACGCTTACTATGTGATAGTGGTGCTATGGTAAATATGGTGATATGCTGTTAGAACAGGTCGTGTTTTGTGTGTTTTTGCAGGAATATCTTGGTGGATAAACCCAATGATCAGTCTTCCAGGTGGTCTTCTGAGAGTAACTATCCTCCACAGGTGAGTGCTCACAGTCTCTGCTGCGGTCTGCAATAACGCTGTTGTATCCCACTGTGTGTCAGATAGGTTTTTTTTGCTTAAGTGGAGTATGATCATTTAGTATGTCAACAATTTCTCTAGATCAGCTGTTTGTAGTGGGTTATAAGTGAGAACCATGTGAGAGATTTTATTTATTTATATATATATATATATATATATATATATATATATATATATATATATATATATATATATATATATAAATAAAATTGGAAATGGATATAATTAACCTGCTTATATAATGACCTCACTCGCTGCAAGCCAAAAAAGTGTGATTATGTTGCAAAATACAGTACTTGCAGAGTCTGTCTGCTCTGAGTGGGTTGGTTGTTAGCTGTTGTGTGCATTATGCTTGTTTTGAGCGTATACTAGTTATACACATCTAATACCACCAGGTTTTATGCAGGGCTGAGTGAACAGTGGTACTTCATAATGAGTATTGAAGTAAAATTGACTTTATGGCTTCCACCACATCTCTTTTGTTACTGGGTTTTGATGCCGAGTGTCTATCTATGTGTCTAACTATCTAATTATCTAACTATTCCATTTCAATGTCTGTTGAATCCCAACACATGCACACCTCATTCTACTGAATGAGGTACTGATTAGGTGATCACCTGAACCAAATCTATAAGGAAAGGTATAAAAAAAACACTTCTGTGGTCATCACTATCCTCTTGTAAATAAATTCTCTAAATTACAATATTTTAATTTGGAATTTGGAAAAAATGTTGTCAGAAGTTTATAGAATAAAACAAAAATGTTAATTTTACCCAAACAATTCCTATAAATAGTAAAACCATATAAACTGATAATTTTGCAGTGGTCTCTTAATTTCTTCCAGAGCTATATCTATATATATATATATATATATATATATAGATCAGTAATGTCGCCAATATTGCAAAGATTTCAGGTATCGACGAGTACATAAACCCATTCATTGATCCGATACCATACAGCAGTGATCATTAACTGGCGGCCCCACCAGGACTTGAAACTAAAGCCGTCCTGGGGACGCTCCACGGTTCTCCTTGGGACGATCTCGGGGCGAAACACACCTCCCTCCTGTCACTGTCAGTTCAGGAAGTGGACAACCACTGTAGCAAAACGGTTCACTCTCTCACCTGCTGCACAGACCGGTCCTGGGCTGAGTCGGCTCTGTGCGGACTTAACAAGCGTGCAACAAAAACAAGTCTGTGTGTGAGGCTGAGCTTTACTCAAAAGTAACAAATGTTTTGTTCCCAGTAGAGAACAGAGAGAATGCGAGCAGTAATCTGTTTTAACAAAGAGGCTCAGCTTTAAATGGAGACTGTTGTCCCGAGTCTGAACCATCTCTAAACCTTTAAGTTTTTATTTCATAACACAGTCAGACCCGTCTTAAACTGAGTGTTCACTTGTATGAAGCCCATCCTTGTCAGAGAGAAATAATGTAATAATGTTATGGAGGATTATGTGTTGCCTTCTGTGTTTTTCTGCTGCAGCCACTGGCCCTCATTTATCAAAGGAGCTTAATTTTGGGTTTACAACCTTTTCCATGTAATCTTTGGCATTTATCAATCTGAACGTGGGCGTACAAAACCTCAAATTCCACGCCAAGTTAGGAGGTAGTGTAAATATGCACAAGTTTAATGTCAGCACTGAGCTGCAGCAAAACCATTATTTAGAACTAATGCATTGACACTTGTCAATTTTCCATGTTACAGTCCTCTAACAATATTTAGTATTTTATCTACTTTTAGGGCCTTGGGCAGCACAAGCTTTTAGATGATTTTGTGTGTTATTATTGATACAGTCTATAACATATCTTTTTAAAAAACAATCTCTTTATTTTGTCTTTTGTCATAGGCTGCTTTTACAATACTCAAATGCTAATGCTAAGTAATGTCACCTCAGTAAACCGTCAGTTGTTTTTTATTTAAGCAAAAACACAGGTGGTGTTATTAGACAACTGGAAGAAAGTTAAGTTTAACTTTTAATTTGATGCGCAGCGTCCACTTAACGACAGCCATGCTCCACACCACAAGAGTCCCCTCCTCAGTTTTACAGGTGTGTCTGTCAGTGCGCTGTAAAAATTGTCCATATCCAACATTTGCTCAAACAAAACATTAAAAGTAGACAGCGGTCCATATCCCACACATCTCAATCTGTCTCACTAAATCCCTCTTAGACTCCGGGTTTTGTCAAGGCTTGCCTCGGGAGTTCAAAGACGCGCGCCCGGCTTATTGTGGAGCCCGCTGCGGCAATAGGGTGCTGTAGACTAGAGGTGCACTGTGTAACAGACCTGTCTATAATTTCTTTTTTTTTTTTGCTTCTGGTAAACGCACAATACAAGAGTTTTGGATTCAGCAGGTGCCCACTGCTGCCTCCACTGAGGCTGTAGCGACCAGTGGCTCTGGGTCTGGGAGTTGGTCTTGGGACAATCAAGGGCTAAGGTCCGGGCTTTCTTTCTCCTGTGCTTTATAACATGCTTAATGTTTAACATAATATCATTTTATATTTTTACCTTTAAAATAAGAGTTATAGCAACATCTCTGAAATGTTGTTTGGTTGTAGGTGAAAAACGTTTGTCACATTTCATTGAAAAATCAATATAATCTTTCATTTTGAAGTATTGTCATTTCTAGCTTTTTTGCTGTGTTTTGGTCCTCCACGGGGTGTGACGATAACCGCATCACCGCAATAATGAGATGCCTACCGCGGTGTGAGGTCATCACCGCACATGATTTTTTGGGGGGGTTATATTTAGTTTAATAATAAGTTATGTTTTGTAAAAAGACTTTCTTTCGTTTAGTACAAATTGTCTCTTAATTTTAATAAAGGTTTCTTCGGCCAATTGCATTTATTTAATAAATAAGAACCAAATAAGTAGACTATGAGGTCGCGGAAGCGATCGCTTTCATTGCTCATGAACTGGAGCACGTCTCAAATAAACTGAAACTCAGCAGGTTTGCCTTACAGACATGAGAAATATGTAGCCTCATATGTGTAGAGACGAAAAGGTTTAAATAAGCATAGTGCAGTGTTCAGAACTCACACGGTTAACAACCAGCTTGATACAGATGGATCACTACTTTAGCAGTTAGCCACAAATTTCCTCGGAGCGAAGATGGAGCAGTGTTTCTGATATCAGTGAGTGAGTAGTGGAGCGGGAGATGGTAAACCCGGAGCTGGAGCTGGAGCGGAGTGATTCTTGAATGCATAGAGCGTGGAGGGGTCGGTTAACCGCCAAATCGCGATTCTTGTTGCTTCATCACCGCGGTAAGAAAAAATCCCATACTGTCACAGCCCTATCCACGGCATAAACTCTGTTAACTGTAGTCCACACGGCGCTCGCTCGTCTTGTTCCTGCTCTGTTCACTTCTGCTGCTGAGTCACGTGACCACATGACGACACACAGGAGAAGGAGGTGACCCAGACCTGTCCACTCACTCAGTGGAGCAGCAAAAGATCTGTGTGAAAAAAGAATGGCTCATTTGGCAACAAGCCGTTCTTTTTTTTTTTTTCCACACAGTTGTAACTCGAATCCCATCGTTAAAGAGTTTGTTTGTGAACTTCATGGTGTCCTCCTCTAAACACCACAAAGTTTGGAATTACTACAAAAATAATCAGCTTGTTGTGTGCGAAATTGGTCAGGTGAAACAAAGTTGTCTCGAGCAAACACCGTTTAATTTTCAGCCACAAAACACAGTATGTAGCCTTTGTTTCAGAATATATATCCCAATACACTTTGGCGAAATTAACGCCTCTCTCATTAAACTTCATATAAATAAACAAATATTTTAATATTATTAAATGCAACAACACAGCCAGTCCGCGGATCAATACGTACCTAGTTTTTTTGCTCACGGTTTCCGGTTTATTGCAGTAGCATTTATAGTGCCTTATTTTGTTTATTTATTTAATTTGATTTTAATCAAACTAAGTGTAGTTATTGTGGGTGGATTTTAATTCTTGTGATGTTTGATGCTGCATAGTTTTTATTATGAAATGGTGTAAAAATTTAAGCTCTTGTTCACTTCCATTCCCTCTGACAAATTTGGTTTGAAGGAAATTGATTAAAAAATAAGAATTTTATTGACTGGAGTTACAGTGGTGGTATTCGTGGGGTCATTTTAGACTCCACTTTGTTTGCTCAGTATTTCATGCATAAAGTAAAATTTCAAATTTTTCTCTCCAATGCACTGATTCCAAATTTGCCTTTCATTCTACAATTCAGGTCCAGTAGACCTTCTTTGTGTTGAACAGAAATGTACACATAAGCTATGATTTTAGTTTTAACTGTATAGATTGATCATAATTTAGCCAATTGCCAGGTGGTATTTGGCCAAATGTAGAGTGGAAGTTGTTCTTAAATAAATTTATTTGTTTGAATGAGAGCAAACACTGGTTGTCCTTTTGGGTAATTTTTGATCCTAGCTGTTTTCCATTCATTTCAATGGGACTCAATAAATACTGCAGAGTTAACCATCAACAATTACCTGCTTTCGATGTATGATTAACTTGCTGAACATTTTAATCAGTAATTATATTCATCATGGGTTAACATAATTTTGTATAACCGAGCACCTGCCTCTGTTTGAATACATTTTAAAAAATTTAATTATTGAACATACAAAACTTAATTTCCAAGCCAGTTTGATTTTCAAAGCAAACTTTTGTAGCATGAGAAACATCTTTTAGATGCATGTAGAATGTAGTGGAGTGGTCATTGCAGGTGTATTTCTTGCATTTTAGACACATCTTAGTTTTTTTATTTTTATTATTTTTTTGGGCTGGTGTACAGGGAATGACCAGTTAACGCATATGAAATAAATCATTGCAAATACAATTACCTCAAATTGTAACTTATTTACTAACAAGCTAAAAAAAATGTATGGTTAATTACCTGCAAAATCTTTTACTTGTCAGAGTGATGTCAAAACTCAATTCAATTAAATTTTATTTGTATAGCCCAGTATCACAACAATTGCCTCAAAGGGCTTCACAAAAACAAAAGAAAGTAAATGTGCAACTGGTTGAACAGGACAACATGCCCTGTCTTTAGACTTTCAATCAGGGTGAGGATAAACAAAAAAAATAACCTAGCTCTTCCGGGAGGTTTTTCACCTAGTAGGCACTCAGCGCTTTACCAGTGTTACAGCTGACACCACTGGAAGCAAGGTGGGTTAAGTGTCTTGCCCAAGGACACGACAACAGTATGAACTGTGGGGGAGAGCGGGAGGTTATGATGTTTCGGAATGTTTCGAGCGGGGATCGAACCGCCCACCCGCCGGTCTAAGGACGGCCGCTCTACCACTGAGCTACTGCCGCCCAATCACGAGACATAGGGGGCTTCCTCCCGTTGGGACACACTTGGAACTAGGGGTGTGACGGTTAGTATATAACCGTATGATCGGCGGTTATAGTTGAACACCGTCATTAGAACTCTATAACCGCCAAAACCGTGTCATTAAAATCTTTTTTATATTTACCACTTCATTAAATTTTGCTTTGTAGAAAACCTTTCTTAAAAACAAATTCTGTTTTGTACAAATTTTATCTTAAATTTAATAAATGTTTCATTAACCAATTGCATGTATTTTAATAAATAAAAAGCAAATATAGCAGACAATGATAACCGTGACATGGAAGCGCCAGCGCGCCGCGTTCACTTGCACTGCACTGCACTGCACTGTGAACTAGAGCGCATCTCATCGTAAATGAAACTCAGCGTAGGCCTATGCCTCATACATTAGCACAAATACAGTGCCAGCCACTCAGGAGCTTTTGGCAAAGTCATCTTTCCTTGACCCACGATACAGAGGCAATGGGGGGAATGGATTGGGGGAGACAAAAGATTCACTCCGGGGGGAAATTGTATCAGCTGACGAGGGAAACGGAGGCGGAGTTAGTGGTGCTTCGGAGGCTGCTGCTGCTGGAGATGATTCGGGAGAGGTCTGTGCACAATCTTGGAGATCTCCTTAATAAACGGAGGTCTGAAATCTCTGCCCCTTTACCGATCAGAGCGCGCGCTGACACAGCGTTAACCCGCTATCTCCAAGAACAACAAATTGACTCTACGGCAGATCCACTAGCATGGTGGCGAGACAATGAAACACGCTATCCGCTCTTAGCAAAATTGGCACGTAAATACATGTGTATTTGTGCTACAAGCACAGCATCAGAGCGAGTTTTTAGCACTGCGGGGAATATAGCTACCCCTGTCAGATCGTTTTGTTTACTGTGTGTGATTTATTTAAAACAAAGCACGTTCATTGCAAAGTTCTTTTTTTTTTTTTTTTTTAAGGATTTGTTTACTGTGTGTGATTCATTTAATAAGCACATTCACTGCTAGTTGTCTTGCTGTTAATTTTAAATAAACGTAGAGCAAGTAGCTAATCAGTGTCTGCTCGTTTATTCAAACTAATACCCCCCACACCCCCACCACCCCCCGACGGTTATGTTATGAACCGTCACATTTGACTCGCGTCATAACCGTCATCACCAA
Organism: Perccottus glenii; assembly: GCA_024416835.2. Taxonomy (NCBI): domain Eukaryota; kingdom Metazoa; phylum Chordata; class Actinopteri; order Gobiiformes; family Odontobutidae; genus Perccottus; species Perccottus glenii. Next base: position 8,674,350 of record CM044547.2, on the reverse strand, counting down.
TTCTGAAACCGGCACACCCCTACTTGGAACACATTCCCGAGGGAGGCGTTCAGAAGGCTTTCTGAATAGATGCCCAAGCCACCTCCTCACGATATTGAGAAGCAGCGGCTCTACTCTGAACTCCTTTTGAGTGATCGAGCTCCTCACCCTTAGAGATAGGAGTGCCCAACCACCCTGTGTGGAAACTCATTTTGGCCGCCTGTAGCTGGGATCTTGTCCATAGGTGAGAGTAGGAACGTAGATTGACTGGTAAATGGAGAGCTTCACCTTGCAGCTCAGCTCCTTATTCACCAGGACAGGCTCACCTCCTCAGACGTTCTGAAAAGGTGAGGGTTAGGGTTAGAGTTACACGTTCCTGGTGGCTAAAATTTGAATATTTGTTTACTTAAATGAAATTTTATGAGAGAGGTGTTAATTTAATAAATGTATTTCTGAACGTCATTTCCGGAAAAGCGCATTGGGGTTTATATTCAAAAACAAAGGCTACTGTGTTTTGTAGCGGAAAATTTAAATGACGTATGCTATTGTGATAACTTAGTTTCACTTGACAAATTTTGCACATGAGTTGATTATTTTGTTCAAAGTAGTTCCAAACGTTGCTGTGTTTAGAGGACACCATGACAAACGAACCAAATCTATTGAACTGTTCTTTAAGACAAACGATGAGAATCAAGTCGCATTTAGGCTAAGAGCCATTCTTTTTACTGATTTTACTGCAGTTAACAAATATACCAGTTGTATTGTAAAAAGTCTGTTTGCTCATTATGGATTTATTTAATTAAAATTTTTTATTTCTTTTTAAAAATAAAATTAATTAGCGAAATCCGAATAGTGTTTGGAATTTGTTTTTGACAGCTTCATGTTTTATCACAAATTACAAAATGGTTAAATGGTGGGGAGATGAAACTGGTACAGTTTTATTTTCTTTTTCCCTCCTTAAATTTTTTTTTTTAATTTTTTAGATTGGTCAAAAACTCAGAGTTACGGTATTGAGAAGTTGTGTAGCTCTATCCTGTTACTTGTAACTACCATAATAAGCCATATATTAGTTGAACGTGCAAATTCTCAGGTTCCCAATGCATTTTTCTGATTGGACAAATTATGACATAGTTATAGTCATAAACGTCCGCACATAAGAAAACATAGTACCGGCGCTATAGCCATCTGTGGCCGCAAATCCAAACCAATTTTAAACTATCACTCCATCCATCTTCTACCGCTTATCCGGGGCCGGGTCGCGGGGGCAGCAGTCTAAGCAGAGGCGCCCAGACTTCCCTCTCCCCAGACACTTCCTCCAGCTCTTCCGGGGGAATACCGAGGCGTTCCCAGGCCAGCCGAGAGACATAGTCCCTCCAGCGTGTCCTAGGTCTTCCCTAGGGTCTCCTCCCGGTGGGACATGCCCGGAACACCTCCCTATGGAGGCGTCCAGGGGGCATCCGAAACAGATGCCCGAGCCACCTCAGCTGGTTCCTCTCAATGTGGAGGAGCAGCGGCTCTACTTTGAGCTCCTCCCGAGTGACCGAGCTCCTCACCCTATCCCTGCGGAGAAAGCTCATTTTGGCCGCTTGTATCCGGGATCTTGTTCTTTCGGTCATGACCCAAAGCTCATGAGCATAGGTGAGAGTAGGAACGTAGATTGACCGGTATATCGAGAGCTTTGCCTTACAGCTCAGCTCCTTCTTCACCACGACATACCGCTACATCGACCGCATCACTGTAGAAGCTGCACCGATCCGTCTGTCAATCTCACGTTCCCTCCTTCCCTCACTCGTGAACAAGACCCCAAGATACTTGAACTCCTCCACTTGAGGCAGGAGCTCTCCACCAACCTGAATGGGACAAGCCACCTTTTTCCGACTGAGAACCATGGTCTCAGACTTGGAGGTGCTGATCTTCATCCCAGCCACTTTACACTCTGCTGCAAACCGTCCCAGTGCACACTGAAGGTCCTGGCTTGATGGCGCCAACAGGACAACATCATCTGCAAAAAGCAGAGACAAGATCCTGTGGTCCCCAAACCAGACTCCCTCCGGTCCTTGGCTGCGCCTAGAAATCCTGTCCATAAAGATAATGAACAGGACTGGTGACAAAGGGCAGCCCTGCTGGAGTCCAACATGCACTGGGAACAGGTCTGACTTACTGCCGGCAATGCGAACCAAGCTCCTGCTCCGGTCGTACAGGGAGTGGACAGCCCTTAGCAAAGGGCCCCGGACCCCATACTCCCAGAGCACCCCCCACAGGGCGCCACGAGGGACACAGTCGAATGCCTTCTCCAGATCCACAAAACACATGTGGACTGGTTGGGCAAACTCCCATAAACCCTCCAGCACCCTGGAGAGGGTATAGAGCTGATCCAGTGTTCCTCGACCAGGACGAAAACCGCATTGTTCCTCCTTAATCCGAGGTTCAACTATCGGCCGCATTCTCCTCTCCAGTATCCTGGCATAGACTTTCCCAGGGAGACTGAGGAGTGTGACCCCGGTCTGTCAGTCCAGAGGTACTGTCCCCGACCGCCACGCAGAGGCGTGTCAACCAAGACAGCCCTACAACATCCAGAGACTTGAGGTACTCAGGGCGTATCTCATCCACCCCCGGTGCCTTGCCACCAAGGAGCTTCCCAACTACCTTAGTGACTTCGGCCTCGGTGTCGGTAGGGTTGAGGAGATCCTCGAAGTATTCCTTCCACCGTCCAACAATATCCCTAGTTGAAGTCAGCAGATTCCCACCTCCACTGTAAACAATGTTGGCAGGGCACTGCTTCTCCCTCCTGAGGCGCCAGACGATTTGCCAGAATTTCTTTGAGGCCGATCGATAGTCCTTTTCCATAGCCTCACCGAACTCCTCCCAGACACAAGTTTTAGCCTCCACGACCACCCGGGCTTCAGTCCGCTTGGCCTGCCGGTACCTGCCTCAGGAGTCCCACGAGCCAACCAGGCTCGGTAGGTCTCCTTCTTCAGCTTGGCGGCATCCCTTACTTCAGGTGCCCACCACCCGGTTCTGGGGTTTCCGCCACGACAGGCACCGGAGACTTTACGGCCACAGCTTCGAGTGGCCGCATTGACATGGAGGTGGAAAACATGGTCCACTCGGACTCAATGTCTCCAACCTCCCTCGGGATCTGGTCGAAGTTCTGCCGAAGGTGGGAGTTAAAGATTTTTCTGACAGGGGGCTCTGCCAAACGTTCCCAACAGACTCTCGCAGTACGTTTGGGCCTGCTGAGTCTGTCCAGCTTTCGCCCCCGCCATCGGATCCAACTCACCACCAGGTTGTGATCAGTTGATCCGCACCTCTCTTCACCCGAGTGTCCATACGGCCAGAGGTCAGATGAAACAACTACAAAGTCGTTCATCGATCTCCGGCCTAGGGTGTCCTGGTGCCACGTGCACTGGTGGACACCCTTATGCTTGAACATGGTGTTCGTTATGGACAAAGTCCAATAACGGAACACCACTCGGGTTCAGATCCGGGGGGCCGTTCCTCCCAATCACGCCCCTCCAGGTGTCACTGTCGCTGCCCACGTGAACGTTGAAGTCCCCCAGTAGAACGACGAAGTCCCCTGTCGGTGCACTTTCCAGCACCCCTTCCAGAGACTCCAAGAAGGCCGGGTACTCTGCACTGCCATTTGGCCCGTAAACACAACCAACAGTGGGAGACCTATCCCCGACCCGAAGGCGCAGGGAAGCGGCCCTCTCATTCACTGGGGTGAACTCCAACACATGGCGGCTGAGCTGGGGGGCTATGAGCAAGCCCACAACAGCCCGCCGCCTCTCACCGCAGGCAACTCCAGAGTAGTGGAGAGTCCAGCCTCTCTCGAGGATTTGGGTTCCAGAGCCCAAGCTGTGCGTGGAGTATTGTTGTCAAAAATATCAATATTTCGATAAATATCGATAGCCCTATTCCAGGCTGTCGTCAGTAATCCTCCAGGTCCTGAGCTTTAGCTTTAGCCTCTTTTTGATTTTGTAGTATTTTCCTTTTGTCTGTGAGCTGTGTTTGGTGAAAGCTAAACACTCAAACATCCTCCTCATGTAAACAAAGGATAAAATACAGAAAACACTGTATTATCAAGATTCTTCTCCATATTGTTTAAGAGGCTGTAGGTGTAGAGCTTTAAAGAATTATATTCAAACACATATCCTTTTATTAAAATTTTCCGGTCCCCTCTTCCGGAGTGAGGAAAATTAACTAAGCGGACCTTGGCTGATTTTAATTTAATATACCTCATTGTCATGTTAGACATGCTATATTTATCTTTAAATAAAAAATAAAAAAATGGTATCGAATATCAATATTTTTGAAGGTATCGTATCGAAGTTAGAAATTCCACTATTGTGACAACACTAGTACCTACACCGCGCAAAGGTGGGCCAAGCTTGTGTTAATCTGATAATTAATTATGTGGCACGTCCATGTTACAGGCAGTGGTCTGTGAAAGATGTCCGTGAAACTACAGCTCAAGTCAAGCTGCTGCAGCTGTTTTAATAGAGGAACAGGCTTTAACAGTGATTCAGTAAGAACAAATAGTTTGGATGTACTGAAATGTAAAGGTGTCAGATCATGCTCTTGTGCTGCATTTAATTAAGTTGTGCCACATCAGCTTTTTCACATTATGTCTTGAAAGATGGAAAAAAATGTTAATAGTGCATCCAGTATTCCTTGTCTGTGAGGATCTCAGTCACCCAGGTCATCATTGAAGAAAAGGATAAAGCAAAAGCATCTGGACTCAGTTTTTATGGTGAAGACATTTTGTCTCCTATTCCAAGAGACTTTATCAATTCTGAGGAATTCCCTAGAATTGATAAAGTCTCTTGGAATTAGAGACGAAATGTCTTCACCATGAAAACTGAGTCCAGATGCTTTTGCTTTTACCTTTTCATTCCGTATTCCTTGGAAATCCAACATTAAATTCACTCTTCGTTCAGTGGCACTGTTTTTAGTTGAGTATTGTAGTTAGAGAATGTGGCCACTGCCTGTTTGTCATTGGAAGCCGTGTCTTGTTACAGCAGTAATGAGATGTGGAAATGGCTCATTATAGATTAAATGTGAAGCCATTTACCTGCTGCAGATAATTACATAATGAGCAGATTGTTTCACAGCCGCTGACAGTTTTCACACATTGTTTCCTGCCTACTCTAAGTCTGTTTTTTCTTTCTGTTCCTTCAGTTTCTAATCCTGAAGTTGGAAAGACCGGCCATTGTTCAGAGCATAACCTTCGGAAAATATGAGAAAACTCACGTCTGTAACTTGAAGAAGTTCAAGGTGTTTGGTGGGATGAGTGAAGAGAACATGACTGAGCTGTTATCCAGGTGAGAGAAAGCTCAAACCAGGTCTATGTATGTATAAATGTGGGAATTTGGCTGGTGAACAGGGAATGCATGAAGAACTGACTTCGTATATGCTTCACATTTACAGTAATTTTATACAGATAGCATTTTTAAAACCAAAATTTTCCTAAACTCCCAGCATAAGCACATCATTCATAATTCAGTTTCCTGCTGTCTATCTGCTGTTAGTGTAATTATTTTATACTAATAAAAAAAAGTATCTGTTAAATTTACTGTAAAAACAAACTGTCAGCTAAAAAGGCTATAAAGTTTAAGTTTTTGTGAATCACCTCACTTTTTCGTTTCTTTTTTCATAAAGTTGCAATCATTATTTTTCCAGTGGCCTTAAGAACGACTACAACAAGGAAACGTTCACTTTGAAGCACAAGATCGATGAGCAAATGTTTCCCTGTAGATTTGTCAAAATAGGTGAGAAACTAAATCTTATAAAGAAAAGTAAATAACACTACCTTTGTCATAATCTTGGTGGTGTTTTGCTTTTCCCCAGTGCCTCTGATGTCCTGGGGTCCCAGTTTTAACTTCAGTATCTGGTACATAGAGCTGCATGGTATCGAAGACCCAGATGTGGTTCAGCCCTGCCTTAACTGGTACAGCAAGGTAACTATGACTATGGCTCCCTAGAATACAGAGCTGTGACCACCCAACCTTTTCCTCATAGTCAAGAAGCATAAAAAGCCGGCATATGGACATTGTTCTGACAGTAGCAGACATTTGATTCCTTATCCAAGAGACTTTCTCAATCCTGGATGAGGCACCAAAAGTTTTTTTTTTATATCCAGATGCCTTCCTTTTTAAATCTTTGATAACAATGTGACCTAGCAATAGTTTTATTATATTAGGATTGTAGGATTGTGGCTTTGGTTTATAAAAAAAACGACAAAAAAAAAAACAAAGCCACAATAACACAAGTTATTCTTTTTTGTGGTTTCATAGATCTTGATTGTTTTTTTTTGCAAATTAACACTAACCAATTTATGTAGTGCACTGAAATAATGCATAAGGTATTCATATTTAAACAGTGAATTTTAATTTTTTTTGTAAATCCTGCCAAAGCAAACACTTTGCATTCAGTGCCACTCGGTCTATATCGTATAAAAACGACCAAAGCTATATCACTGAGATTGACTAATATTTGGCACAGCCCTAGGTAGAATAGTATTTGATGAGAACTTCTGTGATTGTCACTACCTTTTTTTTTTTAAACACAAATGTGTGGTAGTGCCTAAATACGCTCACAGGCCACTTTATTAGGTACACCCGTTCAATTGCTTGGTAACTCAAATGACTAATCAGCCAATCACATAGCAGCATTGCAATACATTTAGTCATCTAGATGTGGTGAAGTAGACTTGCTGATGTTCAAACCGAGCATCAGAATGGGGAAGAAAGGGGATTTAAGTGACTTTGAACGTGAAATGGTTGTTAAAATAACTGGACTTTATTGATCCCACTGAGAGGAAATTCACTTGTACAGCAGCTCTTATAGATAAAGTGCAAAAAGTAAAAGAAAGGTGCACATGCAATAGAAAAAAAAAAGTATATTGTTGGTGCCAGACTGGCTGGTCTGAGTATTTCAAAAAACTGCTGAGGATTACTACTGGGATATTCACACACAAGCATATCTGGGGTTTACAGAGAAAATATCCAGTGAGCGGCAGTTGTGTGAATGAAAATGCTTTGTTGATGTCAGAGGAGAACGGGCAGAATTGTTAGAGAGAATAGAAAGTAAAATGTAACTCAAATAACCACTCGTTACAATCAAGGACTGCAGAATACATCTGTGAACCCACAACACGTTGAACCCTGAACCTATGGACTACAGCAGCAGAAGACCACACCAGATGCCGCTACTGTCAGCTAATAACAGGGAACAGAGGCTACAATTCACACAGGCTCAACAAAACTGGACAATAGAAGATTGGAAAAACATTCCCTGGTCTGAGTCCCGACTTCTGCTGCAACATTCAGATGGTAGGGTCAGAATTTGGCGTAGAGAACGTGAAAGCCTCAAGTGGAAGAGTTCAAGTATCTTGGGGTCTTGTTCACGAGTGAGGGAAGGAGGGAGCGTGAGATTGACAGACGGATCAGTGCAGCTTCTGCAGTGATGCGGTTGATGTACCAGTCTGTTGAGGTGAAGAAGGAGCTGAGTTGTAAGGCAAAGCTCTCGATTTATTGGTCGATCTACGTTCCTACTCTCACCTATGGTCATGAGCTTTGGGTCATGACCGAAAGAACAAGATCCCGGATACAAGTGGCCGAAATGAGCTTTCTCCGCAGGGTGGCGGGGCACTCCCCTTAGAGATAGGGTGAGGAGGTCGGTCACTCGGGAGGAGCTCAAAGTAGAGCTGCTGCTCCTCCAAATCGAGAGGAGCCAGCTGAGGTGGCTCGGGCATCTGTTTCGGATGCCTCCTGGACGCCTCCCTAGGGAGGTGTTCGGGGCATGTCCCACCAGGAGGAGACTTCGGGGAAGACCTAGGACACGCTGGAGGGACTATGTCTCTCGGCTGGCCTGGGAACGTCTTGGTATGCCCCCGGAAGAGCTGGAGGAAGTGTCTGGGGAGTGGGAAGTATGGGCATCTCTGCTTAGATTGCTGCCCCCGCGACCCGGCCCCGGATAAGCAATAGAAGATGGATGGAACATGAAAGCATGAATCTATCCTGCCTTGTCTCCACTGTTCAGGCAAGTGGTGCTGTAATGGTGTGGGGGATATTTTCGACCCAAATCTCTCAGGAATGTTTCTGACACCGTGTTGAATTTATGCCACAAAGAATTAAGGCATTTCTGAAGGCAAAAAAAACGGTCCAACCCTTTTTTTCCAACCCGTGGTTTCAACCCCGGTACTAGCACAGTGTACCTAATAAACTACGAATGTATTTGGTGTTGGTCGGAGAGTCCGTAGGCGCGGAATGGCTGCCACGTCTCTGTCAGTCTGCCCCAGGGCAGCTGTGGATACAGATGTAGCTTACCACCACCAGTGTGTGACTGTGGAGTGAATGAATAATTGATATGTAAAGCGTCTTTGCGTCCCCGGAAAAGCGCTATATAAAATTTATGTAATAATATTAATAAAAAGTGGCCGGTGAGTGTATGTTCTAGTCTGATCTGGGCTTTTCATCTCTTCGTTTTTCCAGTACAGAGAGCAGGAAGCCATCCGCCTTTGCCTGAAACACTTCAGGCAGCATAACTACACCGAGGCCTTTGAATCTCTGCAGAAGAAAACCCGCATCGCTCTAGAGCACCCCATGCTCACTCACCTCCACGACCGACTGGTGCTGCAGGGCGACTTTGACGCCTGTGAGGAGCTCATAGACAAAGCTGTTCGAGGTAATGTAATGATGCTAAACAAAACTCGCAAGTAATTTTTCCATAATTAACTATTTTAGTTGGGTTTTATTTCTTGCTTTATAAACGCAAAATATTTTATTTTTGAAATAGAACTTGGTATGGCTGCAAAAAAAATCTAATCTCAATTTCCATTTTGTAAGATGATTTTTCACATTTTGTTTCTCTAGTTGCTGGCCTAAATCAGATGTAATTTTTGGAAAACAGAGGTTTAGCTAGACTGCTTTCTCGTTGTATTGTGTAGGATTTCAAGGCAGGACCATGGGCAGAACTAACGTTCGCTGAATAAACCAACAAAAAAACACAGATATGACATAAGGAAAGCTACCGTCCGATTCCAGTTGTCAACAAACTACAGCGTATACCAGCATGGCTATCGGGAGAGAAAATTGTTGCGCTCAATATGATGCAAAACAAAATCCTGCCTTAGGGTTGTGCCGATGGCATCGTGATGGCTGACCAACATCACGATGGAGAAACACCATCGTGATGCCCCGCTGCGAGTCGAGTATGTGAGCAGAGTGGAGCGACGGCAATTTCCCCTCCACTCCCTATGCATTCAAGAATCACTCCGCTCTAGCTCCAGCTCCGGGATTACCATCTCCCGCTCCACTCCTCGCTCACTGATATCAGCAACAGCGCTCCATCTTCGCTCCGAGGAAATTTGCGGGTAACTGCTAAAGTAGTAACCTGCTGAGTTTCTGTTTATTTGAGACATGCTCCAGTTCATGAGCAATGAAAGCGATCGCTTCCGCGACCTCATAGTCTTACATTTACATTTACATTTATTCATTTAGCTGACGCTTTTATCCAAAGCGACTTACATTGTTCTAATGTAATTACCAGTGTTACAGCCACTGGAGGCAAGGTGGGTTAAGTGTCTTGCCCAAGGACACAACGACAGTATGAACTGTGGGGAGAGTGGGAATCGAACCACCTACCTTCCGGTTGAAGGACGACCGCTCTACCCACTGAGCTACTGCCGCCTTCTTATTTGCTTCTTATTTATTAAATACATGCAATTGGCCGAAGAAACCTTTATTAAAATTAAGAGACAATTTGTACAAATCGAAAGAAAGGCTTTTTACAAAACAAAACTTTAATATTAAACTAAATATAACCACCAAAATCATTTCTGACCCACTCGCATCTTTGCACTTATAGTCCATCATAATCAGATGAAATTTAAAAAGAATAATATAATATTTAAACATACATATGAAAAAAAAAACATTGTTTAATGGCTACAACAAGTATAGTAAGCTACAGATTTATGTCATGTCTGAGCTGGATTTGAACGAACATCATTTTACAGGTGGGTTCATGAGCGCGGGCCTGTGGATTATTGAGCTGAGTCACACCGGCTTCGCTCCGCTCATTAGTCATTACAGGCTCGTTCTCCTCAGAACGCCCACGTATTAAAACATGATCGGGTTTAAATCAGGCTCGGGCTCATAATTAAAGTTAATGTGTCGGGCAGAGCCGGTCTCTCGGGTGCACGGGCTCGGGTAGGGTCGGGCTTGATTTTTTTTGAGCCGATCTAAGCTCTAGTTCTGGCTAAAATGTAGTTATTATGTGCCGGCCCGTTGGCATGAATTGTACTGGTGATGGAGCGGCAGTGGAGCGCTCTCGCAGCGAGTGATAACCACAACGCTCCGACTTTTAAAAAAATCTGCTCCTCACTCCATTCATAATCTCCCCGCTCCAACTCCGCTCACATACTCTCTTCTATAGACTACTGCTCTTCTTAAGTGGAAGGAAGCTACTTTTTCCCCTTACTTGCAACCTATTGGAAAGGCCGGATGAGTCATTAGTTGGGAAATGAAATAAATAAAGTAATAAAGTAAGATAACAAATAATAATTATATATTAACGAAAATTTTCTCATTACCCCCCACACCCCCGGACGATATCATCGTCCATCGCAATGTTTTACTGTACACATCGTCAGCTGCCGATTTAGATGACATCGCCCAACCCTATACTGCCTACCTCGCTATGATTGGAAGATTAAAAACTACATTCATTCCGTCCATCTTTGCTTATCCGGGGCTGGGTCGCATGGTCAGCAGTCTAAGGAGAGAAGCCCAGACCTCCCTCTACATTAAAATATTTTAATGACACATCTAAACTCTTTAACGTCAGTTTGTGACTTTGCTGTTGCTCATTAATTATGCAAATTAGCCCCGCATTAATATGTGTACTTACACAGGCCTAAAGAAGCCTGTTACTGCCAGAGTCTCAGGACACACTAGCACACCTGTACATCATCTGTACACTGTCAACACTATAATAAAACTAACTAAGCCTTCTGTCTTACGCATTACCTCGTTAAGAGAAGCATGTTTTCTATCATTTGTGTAACTCATTTACAGTTTAGTTTGTTTTCCTGAACAAACCTCCTGTATTCCCTGTTAAGTTTATTTTGTCTGTAATGAGCCTCTTCTAAGTGTGAGCTGGGCTTCTGTCACAGTTTTGTCCAACACAAATACAGTCCTGGTTTGTTACTCTCCGGTGGTAGGCTACTGCTCGTCTGTGCGCTCCTCTGCTCATTAGCTGCCAATTGACCCGCTTTCATACAAATCGATTGGATTAGGTATTAATACTTAAAAAAATAAAATAATATTCTGTCAATTTAAGCACTATTGTATCGCCATACCTATTGATGTATTGATACACGGTGCAACATTACCCCACACAAAACTCAACGTCCAAATGCGGGACTGGCGGGGCCAGTTAGTTTATGGTAGACCACCAAGGACAGTTTATTGTGCAATAAAAATTACTTATTAGGATGTCACTGACACAAGGTCACCAGTAAAAGTTGGAACAGAGCTCTACTTCTTATTTTTTATTCATGTTGTCTATAAATTAAATTTTATTCATTTGGGTTATTCCTAAAAAAAAGTGAAACATTATGGACTTCATGTGCATTGCAAAGTCTTACATTTAACACCTCTTTTTTTGTGTACTTCTTTGTCCTGGTCAGACGGTTTGTTTAACCAGTACATCAGCCAGCAGGAATACAAGCCCAGGTGGAGCCAAATCATCCCCAAATGCAACAAAGGTACAAGCGTGCAAGAAATCAACCGAGACGACATGAACAGTGAGATACTCTACTTACGCAGGACTCTCCCTCCTGCCCCTCCCCAAGTCAAACATTTCACATTTTTTCAAGCTAGTGAACTAAAGCTATGTGTTCTCCTTCCTCCATATCTCCCTCTGTTTCTGCTCATCTTTTATCACCTTCATTGTTTCACTCTATCCACCGTCTTCTCGTCCTGCTGCATGTTTTCAGGTGACGGTGACGACAACAGGCCTGGGATGAGGGGAGGTCATCAAATGGTCATCGATGTTCAAACAGGTGCACAAGATACTTAAAAATTACGTTATCTTAATCCGACTAAAACTGGACTTAATACATAATACATTTAATGTGTTTTAAGGGCATTTTCTTCTTCTAGTAGAGAAATACAATTAGGGCCTATATAGACATGTTGTTATTATTAATACAGGATTAATACAAACTTCAAATGCACTGTTGACTTGATTTAAATCTATAAACTGCTCTTTAGGAAACAGTAGGTTCACAGGTGGCCTCTGTCGTAGAGTAGCAAGAAAAATATAGCCATACAAAACCTAAAACAATGTAATCTGTGCGTTTTGTGTTGTTAAACCCAACCAATATGTTTTCCCGTTTCCCTTTGTTCGCTCTTCTTGTGTTTAATTGGTTGTGACTTCCTGCATTTGAAAGTCAGAACTATCTCTGAACTCTGCCCTCGGTTCAGTTTGGTCCAAACCAAGACCAAGGGCAGCTGTTTCATGGGAAAGTCTGGACCAAACTGTATGTATGGGTCAGATTCTTTTGACAAAAGGGACTGAAGTGTCCATAAAAGGAGACTGTACTATTTTGACTTTGTAACTCGGCTTTCGTTCAATTAGAGCACAGTCTGCTTTTCAAAGTATGGAGTAAAACACTGCAGACAATCCATAATCTTTAGTCTTTCAAGGAAATAAAAATGAAAAATACATAATGACAATGTTTTCTCAAATTAGGCTTTCTTTGTAGGCTTGGGGTCAGAAACAATGAGTCAAAAAATATTAAAGCAAGTGTTTGTTTTTTTAAGCCACAGTTAGATATTATATTGTCTTACGATAGAAACTGTTGACAATCTGACTAAAGTGCATTTCTTTTTGGAGCAGTTCTTTTTTGAAAGTCAGATGCTGGCAATTTGCTCTTTACTTTCCACTCTCACTATCGGTTACTCCACGTCATGCTCATGACTTACAAACAGAATTAACCAATCACAGTGAAGTGTGGAAGGGGCTCTGGTCAGTCTCAGCTAAGCAGAGCGGAGCTAGCGCTAAATGCTAATCCCATGTAGTCTCTGCTCTTGCTGCCTTCATATCAGGTTCATGCAGGGGTTAAACAGCGGAACAAATGAAACAGATTACAACACGTTACTGAGACCGTCACAGCACTGCATGTTTTCACTCGTTGATGACGACGTTGTTGAAGACTTCTGGCTCACAACATGCTTTTATTGACAGGACTAAACCAGTGTGAAACATCTTTACAGTCAGGATTAGACAGGATTAGATTAGTCACTTTCTGCCTAGGACCCATGCACATGATTATGGTAATAATATATTATTAAAATATATGGTGTGATTAAGATTTGATGCATAGAGCAACACCCTGCCTGCTTCTAATAAAAGCCTGATGTGTTGGTTTTGAAAAAGAACAACTTTCTAAAGACACGTTTTTAACAAAAACACTTACTGTGTGTGTGTATGTATATGTATATATATATATATATATATATATATATAAAAACTTACTCAAATTATTTAAAATAATTTATGATGTTAATTCATAGTTTATTGCTAGTAAGTTGCAAAAAAACAATGTATTTTACTAGGGGCGGCAGTAGCTCAGTGGGTAGAGTGGTCATCTTTCAACCGGAAGGTAGGCGGTTCGATTCCCACTCTCCCCCACAGTTCATACTGTCGTTGTGTCCTTGAGCAAGACACTTAACCAAACTTGCCCCCAGTGACTGTAACACTGGTAATTACATTAGAACAATGTAAGTCGCTTTGGATAAAAGCGTCAGCTAAATGAATAAATGTAAATGTACTGTACTAGAGGCAGTAGAATATAGTATTACTCTCTGTATGAGAGAAAATAGTCAATAATACAAAATAAACATAAACATAAATCGTAATACATTTTTGCCTACCCCTAGCCACAGTGCAACTATGCACTGAGTTGAAGTTAAAAAACTGGTATTTAAGTGGTTAAATATTCATAAATCTTTGTTATGTATGCTGAGGACAAACGTTAATGAAGGCAATCTTTTAAAAGAGCATTTTTGTTGTCCAAGGAACTTGGGTGGGAGCCTGGGTTAATGACCATAGCAGCGTAACGAAAATACGCGTTACACTTTACAATATGCTACAAAAGTTTAACACCCCATTAACTAGTTCTTTCAATATTGACGCTTTTTAAAAACGTCTAATTTAACAGGTGACCCGCACACAAGGTTATTTGAGAGCAGCCATTACTGTTTATTGAAGCCTCCACTCCACATGATCCGGGTTTGCTTGATAAAACCCGCTTTATAATATTGCCTCCAGAAAAGAACATCAATAGAACTTTCACTGTGCATTTTGTTTTCAAGGAATTATGGTCCAGATTTACACTTTTCAGTTTGAGCGGAAGCTTATCTAACTTGATTATTAAGCTGAACAAATTTTTATTTACTCTGTTGCTGTAGCAGAGACTTCCTAAACACTCCCACCTTTTACTTCAATTTCTGTTTTGGGAAAAGACCCATAACAGCAGCAATTCCTCCTACACAGCTCTGATTAAACAACATCTCCAACAGAGCGACCTGGCTCAGTCTTCTCTGTTGACCTTTTGCTTTCAGTTTGATGGAAAAGTGACTTGTTTGGCCTCAGTCTCTGTCCGTTTATAGTCTGTCATTAACCATAGCAGTAATTGGAGAGATTTTACCGGAAATAAAGTTATCTACTGACAACAAACCTAATCTATGGAGCTAACAAATACAGCTAGGTTTTGAAAAAGTAAATTTTTAATTGTTAGATTAATGTTCCTGAGAGACTTTGTGTCAAACATAACATTTAATCATTTTTGCTCATAGAGATTTGGTGAAAGGTGATGGATAAAGTGTATCTTATTCATCAGTATGATTCCAAAACGTGATGGTTGGTTCAAACAGCCTCATCCAGCCACACATCACTCTGTTCACATAAATTGCTTTATGCGACTTGACAAAAAGCAGTTGGTTTAAATGACTTTACTTTTGCTCTCATCATGTCCAGGATCTTAAACTCAATAGGACAACAATCTTAAGTTTTTATAGTTGGAGTAGTTGTAGAGGTCTAATGTAGTTTTAGCAGCTTTTTATAGGTATTAAAAGTCTGAATGTCTTTTATTGCCCTGCAGAGACGGTGTACCTTTTTGGAGGCTGGGACGGGACACAAGACCTGGCAGACTTTTGGGCTTACAGTGTTTTGGAGAATCAGTGGGCATGTATCTCCAGAGACACAGAGAAAGAAGTAAGAAAGACCACATATTTATTTATTGTGGAAAAAAACTTTAAAGTACATAGTATTCTCACACAATGCTTAATGCAGAGCCACTTTCACAGCATTATGTCTACATGCATCTTTTTATTTGAATCCTTATTCATATTATTTATCCTGTTGTAGAATGGCCCGAGTGCTCGCTCCTGCCACAAGATGTGCATCGACTCCCAGCGGCGGCAGATCTACACACTCGGACGATACCTCGATTCCAGCGTCAGGAACAGCAAGTCTTTGAAGAGCGACTTCTATCGATACGACATTGACGCCAACACCTGGACCCTGCTCAGTGAAGACACATCGGCTGACGGAGGGCCCAAGCTGGTGTTTGACCATCAGGTACGAGAGGATTCTTTTAATTTCTGCCTATTCTGTCTGTCTGGTTTATTGAAAAATAAACTGTTAAACACTGGTCTGCATCAGAACAAAGGTCACAGTAATGACTAAAGGCAGCAAATATGTAGAATAAACAGCCAAAAATACACAGGCACTATAAAAAGGTGGAAAAATGGCAAAGAGAGAATGAGCAGTGAAAAATATAGGTTATAAATGTGGTTGCTTTTAAGGGTTTTTGGTTATGTACACACGTGGACAAAATTGTTGGTACCTTCGGTCAATGAAAGAAAAACTCACAATGGTCACAGAAAAAACTTTATTCTGACAAAAGTAATAATAAATAAATATTCTATGAATGTTAACCAATGAAAGTCAGACATTGCTTTTCAACCATGCTTCAACGGAATTATTTAAAAAAATAAACTCATGGAACAGGCCTAGACAAAATTGTTGGTACCCCTAACTTAATATTTTGTTGCACAACCTTTTGAGGCTATCACTGCAATCAGACGATTCCTGTAACTGTCAATGAGACTTCTGCACCTCCAGCAGGTATTTTGGCCCACTCCTCATGAGCAAACTGCTCCAGTTGTTTCCGGTTTGAAGGGTGTCTTTTCCAGACGGCATGTTTCAGCTCCTTCTCCAAAGATGCTCAATAGGATTGAGGTCAGGGCTCATAGAAGGCCACTTTAGAATAGTCCAATGTTTTCCTCTTAACCATTCTTGGGTGTTTTTTGCTGTGTTTTGGATCATTGTCCTGTTGCAAGACCCATGACCTGCGACCAAGCTGTCTGACACTGGCCAGCACATTTCTCTCTAGAATCCCTTGATAGTCTTCAGATTTCATTGCACCCTGCACAGATTCAAGACACCCTGTGCCAGATGCAGCAAAGCAGCCCCAGAACATAACAGAGCCTCCTCCATGTTTGACAGTAGGGACAGTGTTCTTTTCTTGATATGCTTCATTTTTCCGTCTGTGAACATAGAGCTGATGTGCCTTGGCAAAAAGTTCCATTTCTGTCTCATCTGTCCATAGGACATTCTCCCAGAAGCTTTGTGGCTTGTCAACATGTAGTTTGGCATATTCCAGTCTAGCTTTTTTATGATTTGTTTTCAACAATGGTGTCCTCCTTGGTCATCTCCCATGTAGTCCACTTTGGCTCAAACAACAACGGATGGTGTGATCTGACACTGATATTCCTTGAGCATGGAGTTCACCTTGGATCTCGTTAGAAGTCTTTCTGGGCTCTTTTGTTACCATTCGGATTATCCGTCTCTTTGATTTGTCATCAATTTTCCTCCTGCGCCACGCCCAGGAGGTTGGCTACAGTCCCATGGATCTTAAATTTCTGAATAATATGTGCAACTGTAGTCACAGGAACATCTAGCTGCTTGGAGATGGTCTTATAGCCTTTACCTTTATCATGCTTGTCTATAATTTTCTTTCTATTCTCCTGTGACAACTCTTTCCTTCGCTTCCTCTGGTCCATGTTGAGTGTGGTACACACCATGTCACCAGACAACACAGTGACTACATGAAGCCCTATAAATAGGCCCACTGACTGATTACAAGATTGTACACACCTGTGATGCTAATTAGTGCACACACCTTGAATTAACATGTCCATTTGGTCACATTATTTACAGTCTTTTCTAGGGGTACCATCAATTTTGTCCAGGCCTGTTCCATGAGTTTATTTTTTAAAATAATTCTGTTGAAGCATAGTTAAAAAGCAATGTCTGACTTTCATTGGTTAACATTCATAGAATTTTTATTTATTATTACTTTTGTCAGAATAAAGTTTTTTCTGTGACCATTGTGAGCTTTTCTTTCATTGACCGAAGGGTACCAACATTTTTGTCCACGTGTGTATTTGTTTTGATTTGTTCCTTTTCCAGTGTGTTTTTGATTACACTTAACTTGGTGTAACTTGGATTTAGATTTTATATTTAAATTTCCTTTCAACCAGAATTAATTCTAAGTTTTGTGTTCACTCACTTTCCTTTTTGTAAAGTGTAAAAAAAAGTTAGATTTTTATCTTTTTCTGCACTTTTACTGTATGACAGATGAAAATGGAGTCTTCACATTGCTTTTCATGAACTGCTGTATTGACATCAGTTTCATTGTTAGCTGCGGGCTAATATTTGATAAATCCCGACACATCAATGCAGCATTAGCCTGTGCGGAGCATTGTTGGCTCAATAGTGGATGTAATCTTGTGATGCTAGATTAGACTGAAGGCCCTGTACCAACTGGGGATGGGGTACAGTTTATTCATTTTATAACGTTTACATTATTGTTACATTTCTTCTGTTACAATTATCAAATGTATCATTTATATTGTCTTATTTCAATAATCACAGGTGTGTATTGTAATTTCATATATTATATAGACACAAGATATGTAGCATTTATTGCCATTAAACATTAAAATTAATTTTATATTTTATGTGGGACCATGATATTTCATCAGTCTTTGTGCTAAACTTTCCATTGATAACAAGTCCATAAAGTCTCTCAGCCAGTTGTGGATATTAAAACCGTCTGGTTTGTGTTTTTTCTAGTTCATTAGTATAATTATTTTACTGACAAAAACCCTAATGATGCAATCTTTGAATAGCTTTTGACGTGGTATTTTGTGTGGTATTCCCAAGGATCATTATTGTTATTAATGAACCAGCTCTTTACTGAGCTCTATAATATCATTTTGGATAAGGGTTGGTTTATTTGACAGAAGCTATATTCAAACGTTCTCCGTTGGCGAAGTTTAATCCCATCTGTTCCTCCTCTTCTTAGATGTGTATGGACTCGGAGAAGCACATGATCTACACGTTCGGTGGTCGGATCCTTACGTGTAACGGCAGCGTCGAGGACAGTCGGACGTCGGAGCCTCAGTTCAGCGGACTCTACGCCTTTCACTGTCAGACAACCACCTGGAGCCTGCTGCGAGAAGATTCCTGTAACGCCGGCCCCGAAGACATCCAGTCCCGCATCGGACACTGCATGCTCTTCCACACTGTACGTCCAGGTCTCATTTTCCAAACACATAAAGCAGAGAAAATAGTTTAATAATAATCACTTCCTAATTGTTTTTGTCTTACTTCCTCTACAGAGAAATCGCTGTCTCTATGTTTTCGGGGGTCAGAGGTCAAAGACTTACCTCAATGACTTCTTCAGCTACGACGTCGATGGAGACCATGTAGAAATAATATCAGACGGCACCAAGAAGGACTCTGGGATGGGTAAGAGTTCCCTTATGGACATGCCTCTTTTTTTTTTTCTTTTTTTTTTACAAAAGACCTACTATATATCAAACATTTCTGTGGATTGTAAGTAGCAATGGTTTCTATAAAAGATGTACAATACATCTGCAGTCCTATAAGGATGAGACTAAATGGTTGCAAGATTGTTATTTAACCATGCTTATTTATTTTTTTACCTGAAACAGAGGACACAGTGAGAGAGACAGTGGAGTGTTTTCTCAGCCCCCATATTAGTCTCTGTCTTTACAGAAAGAGTTAAATTAATGCATCACTAATTATGTGATGCTACTATTAGAACTGCACTGTGTAGCTGTCGTAAGTGAAGGATAATGTGCTAGCTCTGGTTTCTTGAGGCATTATAGCATTTTAGAGCAGGTGCAACATTGTACCTCTTGGAGGTACTATTACAAAAAAACAAGACTTTTTATTCCCCTTTGGTCTCTTTATAGATCAGTGTTTTTTCAGGTGTCGCTCTAGCAGTAAACAGCAGTGCAGTCAGTGAGGGACAGTCCATTCAGAGCTGGAGCTGTGGTGCATTCACTGACATTAGACCAAGCTGCAATGACTCTCTGCCAAATGTGACGTGCAATTATTTGAGTAATGTGTTTTTAGCAGACTGTGACCTCATTGACAAATTAATTGACCTGAGGCTGTCTGCCCTAGAACCTTCCAAATGTCACATGGGATGGCAATAATTAGAATTTCTGTTAGTTAAGCAAGCTCACCTGGATAAAGCGGCAAGTACATGCTGAGTCGTGATAAGGTAACCCATTTGTTTCCCAGGAAATAACTGCATGTCACTCTCTTGCGACCAACAACACTTTCTTCATTAGTAAAGGCTGCTGATGTAACTGACACACTCAATGTCTGTCAACATTTAGCTGGGATGCACAATTGGAACTTACCTTTGCAAAATGCTGCAATTTTGGGTTTTGAGACTATGGTGGACAACGCTGTAACTGAATTTGTGGTCCTTAACCTCTGGCAGAACTTGTATGAAATTTTACATTAATTTATTGTTCTTGACATCTTCGGTTCAAAGGGTTTTTGTTTACCAGGTTCTAACCTCTGTCTCTTCCTGCTCCGTAAAAGAGAGAAACGGACACTGAAATATTTAAGAGGGTTTTTGAGTAAAACTCCTGAGAACACAATGTGACCTGGCAGAGAGGAAACAGCAAGCCCAAACAGTTCTCGTTTTTAATCATTCTCACATGTCTCTGTTGGTGTTGGCTCAGAAAAGACTCAAACAGCTCAACCGTCCGTTCTGCTGTTCACAAGTGATCCCTGTTCATGTCTGTTGTCCTCCAACCCCTTTTTTATAGAAGCCTTTCTAAAGCTCCCTGCTCGCCCCTTTTTTATATCTAAAGTCTAAAGTGAATAATCCAACATCCCTGGAGCGTTTGTTTGTAATATTACATAATTTCTCCAAGTTAGCACAGCTGCTAGGCTCCAGCCACTTCTCTGCAGCTTTGTTTACTGATGACTCCGGGCCCAGTCACCGATCACATGTAGCTTTGTGTGAAGCATTGTCTCATTATTTGATGTTTGTGTCTTCCTTTTTGTATCAACACAAATTATGAGCAAAACAATTCAGTTTAAAGGCCCTTTGATGCATGTATAGCCTGTTTTCTTTCAATTTTATGGTTTTGATGGACTCTCTAATGCCAATAACACAGGGTTCGTACAAGGTGCTTAAAGTGCTTGAAGTACTTGAATTTGACTTTTTGAAATTTAAGTCCTGGAAAACCCTTGAAAACAGTCATATTAATGACGAGGTAATTGAAAAGTGCTTGAATTATTTAAAGGCAATATTTATGAATTTACAAAGCAATTTTGAAGTGTATATTTTTTTTCTATAAAACAAAATTAACGCTCAAAATTAACGCCTCAGCCCATTCCCCTCCTTCTACCCGCCTTATACGTTAACTCGCTCGTTCTGACATCACTTACCTGGAGCACATTTACGAAATGGTAAAGAGTAAGACGAAGAAATGCCGGGGAAGTGTAAATTTAATCCAGCTTGGCTGGAAAAGGAACCATATAAAAAGTGGCTTCTTGAAGACCCTAAAAGTGTGCATCGTGCACATTGTAAAATATGCCGCAAATCCCTCGAGATTTCAAACATGGGCGAATCGGCACTGAAGAGTCACATGCAAGGGGAGCGTCATGTCAGTGCAGTTGCATGCACTGGACCACCATCCGTCCGAGAAGACAAAAAAGATGAACTTAAGCAGATTTGTTAAATCTGCCACAACCTAGACCACTTTGACAGGGCTTCTACACAAGCCAAGAGAAATACAGTTAATTATTTTATGTAATTTGTTCTGAAAGACAAAACCCTGTTGAATACTTCTGTAAAATTTACTCCTGTTTAATTTGGAGAAAGTTTATCTTTACTTCTGTTATAGCACTGAATAAGAAGTTTATGTCCTCTTTGGATGCGCTCTTTAATGCACAGAGTACCGTGACTTTCATGTTCTCATACTTAGAGTTGCCACAGTCATTGAATACTTTAATGTGCTGTACCTTATTTGTACTATCTTGTTTAATTTTTATTCATCTATTTTCCTTTTTTAGAATTTAAAGTAAATAAAGTATATGTTTGATAAGTGAGACCTCTGATTGTAGTCCTTGAAAATCCCCAAAATAGTGCTTGAAAAGTCCTGGAAAGTCCTGGAATTTCATTATACAGTATCTGTACGAACCCTGATAACATTTAAGATCCTCCAAAAAAGATGTATAGACCACCTCTGTTCATTGTAGGAATAATGTTTATCAAGCTTTTTTTCCAGAAATGTCTAGATGAGAGAAAATGGTAAAAACAGGTTCAGAGTTCAGATGGTTAAATGGGTCTTTTGTGAGTCTGTAAGAACCAAAATTAGACATGGAACCATTTCTAGATTACAAATCAGAAACTTTGGCTGTGTTTAAATCAACACATTATTAATGTTATAGTGCATATATATAGATATAGTGACTACGCCATTTTGTAGTGGTGTCTGAATGTCTAGTGACTGAAATGTAGTGCACTCAAAGTTTCCCACAATGCATTCGCAAAAGTACTGAGCAGCAATGGTCGCTAGACGGTCAATATAGACCATAATGCTTTGCAAATTGTCAGAGGAGAGCAAGCGTGACAGCGACATGTCTTTAAACTGAACACAACAGGTTTGAATGAAACGGGTTTGACTTCTTGTGGAAATGTAATCTATCGTAAATTGTTATTATTTAAGTGTTAAGATGTAAAATTATTGACGTTAGCTTACTTTAAATTATACTGACATATGAGAGCTTTCCTCTTGAGGGATAAAAGAGCTGCAATAATCCAGTTTGAGGGTATTTACATCCAAATCACATCATTTCAAATGTGGTTTAAAGTGAACCAAAAAGCAGGGCTGTAAAGTCACGTTTCCATAATGCTTTTGTTCTCATTTTATAAAACTTGAGCCAGCAGGGAATTTTCCTTTCTTTACTTTTTGAACAATCATCTTTTCTTGTGCTGCGTTCAAAGATGTATTTGTTGTATACTGTCCATAGGGAGAATGTAAATGTTCAGTTTAAGGTGCAGTCAGATGCTGTACTGAATAACAATAGCCATTTTTGTATTAGATCTAGCTTTTTACAAGTCATTCTGCTGAGCTCAGCTGTTTAATCCGAACATTTGAACTTAAAAGAAAATTAAAGTTAATTTAAATTATAATATCCACATGTTCCTAATGACCAGTCAATCATTGTATTATTGAGAGAAACAGCAATGTCTTAAATCATTTTTAGGCTCCTCGCTTTCTCCAGGTCTCGTTGCCATGACACCCTGTTGCTAAGTTATCATCCACTTTTCTTCAAAAGCCTCTAATGCTTCTGCTTTTCTGTTTCTATTTTGCATCTCATTTAAAAGTTAAATCTTTTCCTGGAAGTTCAGAGTTGGGTGTCTGTCTGAAATCACAACCAAGACTTATTTTATAGCTTTATTAAACACTGTATATGTGCTCTCCGTGTGTGCAGTGCCAATGACGGGCTTCACGCAGAGGGCCACCATCGACCCGGAGCTGAACGAGATCCACGTTTTGTCAGGCCTCAGCAAAGACAAGGACAAACGAGAGGAGAACGTCCGAAACTCCTTCTGGATCTACGACATCGCCCGCAACAACTGGTAACTCCCTCACTCACCGCTTTAACATGAGAGAAATCAAAGTTATTGTCTCAGTCTAGACCACGTCTTTGTTATTTCTTTGTCTAAATGAACACAGCGCTTCACAGAGAACAGCTTGTACCGAAATGAAACTCTGATGAGTGGAAGTGAAAGAACAGTCTGTAAAAGCGGCAGCTCATTGTTCCACTACATTGAGCTCAGCTGCTGTTCTCGCTCTACGTTCACACTTTGCTCAAATTGGTCAAGACCAGCTGTTGTTTGGTTTGATGAGATTTTGTTTTGTAACTAAACTGGCAAAAACTACATTTTAGGGATATTTCTCTCATACTCAATTACAGTTAATAGCCTAAACAAACCCTTCAATCTCCATTATATTAGTCAAACCCCATCCAGTGAGCATATAATATAATTGATATATTACTACTTTTATATAATTGTGTCATAATTATATTTTCTTCTCATATCAGATGTGTTTTCTGTCTGTGTGGCTCTGACTTTTGTGTTTGACTTCTCAAGGGTTTACTTATCTGATTTACAAACAAAAAGTATACATGACACTGAGCCCGTTTAGATGCACATTAAAAATCAGTTATCGGATTATTCAACTGATCATGTTAACAGCATAATCCAATTTCTTTTACCTGATTATGAGAAATTGAATTAACACATCTAGATTTCTCCCCAAAACTTTTTCTTTGTTCATGTATATCCGTTAATCTGACTTATTTTGTTCTTTTACATCTTCGCATGTTTAAAAAAAATATAAATAAAACCCTTTAAAATGGAAGTGACTTTTTTTTTTGTCACAATGGAGGACAAACCCATTGGACAAACCACAACAAACATGGCTGGAAATCACTGAGGACTTTCTACAAAGCTAAACAAGACAACAAAGCCAAGATAATATGCAGATGCGTTCCATATTAATGCCAGCTGTTTTTTTCCCTCATGTAATATAATCAAAGGATAGCAGCTGCGTGTAACTGCAGACCTATAAGCTCCCACATTATGACAGGTAATGCTAAGACCATAGCCAATGCCATTTTCAACAAGACAAGACCAAATGTTTTGAAATAATAGAAGTAAGTTTGAGTCTTACGTCACTACTTACGTACGTTCAATAAATGCAGTTTATTTTGTGGTACTTTTCTGCCGCCTTCTTGACGTCTTGTTTTATATGCCTTGTTATTTAACCCACTGTGTATGCCTGTTTCTGCTCAGGTCATGTGTTTATAAGAACGATCAAGCGGTGAAAGAAAACCCCACTAAAGCTCTGCAGGAGGAGGAGCCATGTCCACGCTTCGCCCATCAGCTTGTTTATGATGAAATGCACAAGGTAACTTTAAAAATGGCCAAAGATGCGGTTAACAGTGTGTGAATAATGGCTCTTTGTCTGTTCCTAGGTGCATTATCTTTTTGGTGGGAACCCGGGGAAGTCCTGTTCGCCTAAGATGCGTCTCGATGACTTCTGGTCTCTGAAACTGTGTCGGCCGTCGAAAGAGTATCTGCTGCGACACTGCAGATACCTGATCAGGAAATACAGGTCTGCAGCAACACCACTGCCATTTCAAACAATACCTATTTAACCTACAGCTAGTTACCCCTTGTTTATCATACATTTGCTCTGATTAGAAGATATTTTATCTGAGTAAGCTTGTGAAGTCTGTTTGCTTTGTGCTGCCATCTGGAGGTAAGGCTTAGTAACTACTTCTTACTACTTCTGTCTTGTTTTTGTTGAAGGTTTGAGGAGAAAGCCCAGTCTGAGCCTCTGTCTGCTCTGAAATATCTGCAAAACGACTTGTCTCTGACTGTGGACCACACAGACCCTGACGAGACCAAAGAGGTATCTGCACTTTTAACTTCTGTTGTATCTGGAAGCTATATTTTTTACCAACTTAATAGATTTGGGATTAGCTTTAAGCACCAACCTTTCTAGGGTTTAAGTGTTTTACTTGTGTGTAATGGTTTTTGTTGTGTTCAGTTCCAGCTCCTGCCCACGGCTTTGTTCAAGTCCAGCTCTGACTTCATCCCTCTGGGTAAGAAAGCTTTACTGATAAGAGGAAACTAAAGTTGTTATTGATCTCAGCGCTTAATACTTGCCATACAGTAGTGCTCAGAATTTGTGATTGTTTGCTCAGAATATGAATGATAACACAACAAAACCTTCTTTCACTCATTGTTTGGTGAAGCCATTTATTGTAAAACAACTTTGTAAATCATAATTTTACATACCCAGGTGTTTGAATGGCTACTAAAGGTAACCATCCTCACCTGTGATCTAGTCAGTGAGTTTCTGGGCTCCTGATAGACCTTGCATCTTTCATCTAGTGCTGCACTGACATTTCTTTATTCTGAGTCATGGAAAAAGGAAAAGCAAAACGATTGTCAAAGGAGCCGCAAGAAAAGGTAATTTATATGCATTTTTTATTTAGAGGATAAGCCCCTTGAGATGAATCATCTCGTTTTCGATTCGGGATCCTCAATATACAAGTGACAGATACAGCAGTGCCGTCAATATTTCACAAAACAAGACGATACAAACATTCACTTATACGCACACTCTCACAAGCACAATAATTCATAAAAAATTCGACAATGTGATTTTCTGAATTATTTCCTCCATTCTGTCTCTAGTTGAAGTGTACCTATGATGGAAATTACAGGCCATTATTATTATATCTTTTTAAGTGGGAGAACTTGCACAATTGGTGGCTGACTAAATACTTTTTTGCCCCACTGTACAAGAGCATTTTTTAATGCTTGGATAGAGGCAGATTATTCCAATCAAAGGGTGCTTTTGAACATTTGAACTAATTGAACTGTATAAAACAGGAAAGGGATATAAGGACAGGTAGACTAAGGAAAATGATTTGGGATGCAAAGAAAAACCTTAGAAATAACTTTAAAGCTTAAAGGACTCTTTGGAAAAGTGGTGTGGCTGTTTAAAGAGGCACAATAAAGAGGCACTTAAAGAAAAATGAGCTGCACGGTTGAATAGCCAGAAAAAAGCCATTACTACGCAAATGCCACAAAGCATCCCGCTTATAATACGGCAAACGGCACAAAGACAAGCCTCAAACAAACAAAGTCATTTGGAGTGATGAAACCAAAATGTAACTTTTTGGCCACAATCATAAACGTTACATTTGGAGAGAAGTCAACAAGGCCAATGATGAAAGATACACCATTCCTACTGTTGTTTTGGGGATGTGTGAGCTTCAAAGACACAGTAAAAGATAGATGTTGTCAGAAAATTTGCACTCATCAGCCCGAAAGCTGCGCATGGGACGTACCTGAACCTTTCAACATGACATTGATCCAAAGCACAAGGTCAAGTCGACCTGTCATTGGCTACAGCAGCATAAAGGCTCTGGACTGGTCTCAGTCTCCTGACCTCAAAATCATTAAACCACTCTGAGGAGATTTTAAATGTGCAGAAAATTAAGAGCCTCATCCACAACTACCACAAAAGACTTCCAGCTTGAAGTTGATGTAAAAGGTGGCAATACACGGTATTAAGAACTGGAGAATGTAAACTTATGATTAGGGTCATTTGAGTAGTTTCTGTTGTCATTATAATTTTAAAAAAGTAAACACAGTTGTTTGACAATTATTGGCTTCACAAAACCACTAACTATGAGTGAAAGAAATGTTTTTGTGTTGTTATTCATATTCTCTGAAAAATGTTCAAACAATCAGAAATTCTGCCAGAGGTACTACTTATGAGCACAACTGTGTATCATAATGGAGCCACTCATTTGAGCTCCTGATACTGGCAAGTATTGAACTCACTGCCTTTTTAAATAAAAATGATTGAAGTAAACTGTGAATTATGCTCTGTTTAAAATGAACAAGGCAGTAAGTAGGGCTGCAATTAATGATTATTTCTATACTCAATTAATCTGACAATATTTTTTTTTTTCTATTAATCGATTAGCAATTGACAGGTACTCGATACTTGTGGTGTTGGGATATGAAGGAGAAAACAATTTGTTGAATGTATATATAGATATAAACTCTTTTTGTAGATGAAAGCCATTACAAAAATACAATTCTAAAATGGTAAAGGACTCTTTGTAAAAATGTATAGTATAGAACTGTATTGGATGTTGCTTGGAGGTGTAGTGCATAAAATTAATCAACTGCTGACAGCGTTATAAACAGTGGGTCTTTTTACACAGCTCTTAATTTTTTTTTTTTTATTGCACTCAATTGTGGTTTAGCGTTAAATAATCCTAATATGAGATAAAATTTGTAATCCTGGACCCTGGACGTTACTCGCATAAAACAAGAGTAATGCTGTTGAATGGTGCCTCATTAGTAACCTGAATATTTGAATGAGTGTTGCTGTTTATCAAGACAACTCTGGTTTATTGCTTTTGTTACCAACTGTAATTCCATTAAAAATCCTTGAATCTTCTTCTCTCAGGTTTCTCAGACGTAGACCAGACGTACGCTCAACGGACGCAGCTCTTCGACACTCTTGTCAACTTCTTCCCTGACAACATGACCCCACCTAAAGGCAACCTGGTTGACCTCATCACCCTTTAGCCCCGCCCTGTCCTCTTTACAGCTCTCAGTACGAACACACCACTCAACAAGAACACCTCCTGATGTGGGACGAGCTGTGTTTCTGAACTCCTGAGTCACTGAGGATGGATAAAGTTTGGTGAACACCCCACACTGTGTTAAAAAACTCAACTGAAACTTGTTTGAACTTCTTGAAAATTCTTTTTTGAAAATCTGCCAAATCCTGCTTTACTTTTTCATTTTCCTTGATTTACTTTAGTGATATTTTGAGGGTTTTCTTGTGTTTTATGTGGTATTTGAGCGCAGTTTTTGTATTATCTGTTGAAGATTGTCTGTGTGTAGAATTGGCCAGACTCAGAAGCAGTTTACAACTGTATACAAGCAGTTTGTTTATTTCTAAAAAACATTTAAAACATATTTTTGAGAGCTGCAAAATCTAAGAATACATAATTACATTTAAAAAATTGTATTTGGAGTACCTTTAGTGCTTTAAAACTGTAAAACTATAAAAGGTCCATACACTGTAGACCCCTGTATTTCCTTTTATCTCTTACTTCCAACCCACCTTTAACCAAACCAAATAAGAACCCTTTCATGGCCAATATTTTAAATCCTGTTTCTTCAAGTAAACCCACAATTGACATGTTGCGCTTTTTATTCTTCATATCCTTTAATTTAGGATGTCATCTATCATGCTGATGAGACTGCACGTCTGTTATAAAAGCCTCACAGAATATCCACACACTCAAGGACTGACCAAGAACCATTATGGTCCAGTTGAAGGCTGGGTACAGAGTACTGTGGTAAAAGTCAGTGTGGGTCACATGGGAATGTTAGTGGGCTTCTAAACAAATATTTTAGTTCAGGAAAGACTTGTTTCAAATGTTTATTTTTCCCCCAGACTGCTTTTCTGAATCTACACAGACATTAACCTACAACAGTTAATAGTCTAATATACACATGTACCACATACAACCCTACATCCAAAATCCCAGAATGTCACTTACAATTCACACCAACTGCAAAGTCAGTGCTTCTAGTTTATTTCCTGTTTTCTCTTTAAACCTTCATTCTCTTAACTCAAAGAGTAACAAACAGTTACCAGGATATACAGCTTTAATCAGCTTCCAATACCACTATAAGCTTCATTTGCATTGTTTACTCCCCGATATTTATAAGCTTGATAATTTATAAGTTTAAAAAAAATAGTTTAATATTTATATCTAATAAGAAGTATTAACATGTGGTGAGATTGCCTTCTCTGTGAATCTGGTTTGACAAATTAATGAAGTGTAAATTAGTTGAGTGCTTTGCAGAAAAGGTAAATGTACATTTAAACTTAAATGGAAACTGAAAAAGTGCTTTTGAATCCCCCCCTTTTTTCAAAGGTAAGAGTCCACAACTGAGCTACTATTAATTAAAAAAAAAATGCAAATGTTGACCGTGTTGCTTCAAGGTAACAAATCTTATTTCCACGACATACTCCGCAAGAACAGAGAAATTTGTTCTTGTTCTTGTTGCCACCTCAAAAACAAGAACAAATTTCTTTGTTCTTGCAGAGTTTGTACCAAGCTTTAATCCCATTAGTCTAAAAAGAAATGGCACTGTAACGGTTTTAATGTGCCACGCTGATACTTAGAATGTCATTTTTCTAATCTGACATCTGTGTTGAGTCGTATAATTGTCTTCAAACTAAAATGGTGCAGAAAAAAGTAATTTGGTTTGGGTTTGATCTCATTTCTGCTGCAAAAATCTGTGAACAGATGCACAGTTTAAAAGATACTATAGATATTACACATGGATTTAAAACTAAATAACTAAAACTAAATAAATATTAGTAACCGAAGCCCTTTTCACACATGCTCCCTGGATGTAATCAGGGTTACTCTAATTGGACACTACCCTGACATGTTTTGTGTTTGTACAGGAATGTCCTGGGTGGTTTTACTGGGAAGCCGAGAAAGGGAGGGAAGAACGGGGGATAGCGCTTAAAATTAGGTTTACCGAGCTAACGCGGAGCTAGCAGACAAATGAGCCGACTCCTTGTGACAGTGATTAATGTGCTAATATGGAAACTACAGTTATTTGAACAAGTTAACGGAACAGTAGAAAGTGAAGTTTAAACAACTGTGGAGAGTCGTCTACTGGCAACGTTTGCACATCACAGCGACCCGGAGACGTCACTAAAGACTAAAGAAGGATCGGCTCCGGGTGTGAAAATAAGGGGGATTTTGTTTACACATTCAGGTTAAGTGTGTAAGAACGGCGTAATTTTAATTTAAAGACTTGAGTCTGGTTTACGCTTCATTTGTGTCACTGAAACCAAGAATATTCATCCCAAACAATGGCTGACCCATTGACCCCAGCTTGTGTCTCAGCTCTATCTCGAAGTGTCTGTGGAGTAGAACGTCTAGCCCAACATTATGACTTTGGCACACCTTTTTGCAGGTATAAAAACACATAATTGATTAAATAGACTAAAAGCCTTTTTTTTTTTTTTTTTTTTTTTTTTTTTAATGGGTTTAGTGCTTAAATAAAAACAGTTTTATTAATTTTGATGGAAAAGGCAGATTTTTCAAGCACTAACTCTGAAGAAAAACTGTTGTTTGAAAACACAAGTTTTCAAACATTTTCTCTTTATATTATCTTTTCAAAATGGACTTTTCATATTTTCTGACTTCAAAACTGACACTTATTTTGAAAATGATTAACTATTAAGTCTTTATTTTTGCTTCCTGCCCATCATGTTTTTTCTGCTGTTTGTTTCAAATAGAAATACTCACAAATTTGTGTAAAGCCGATGTGATTTTGTGAAGAAATTTGGCCAAACCTGTTCTATTTTTTAGGTGGCCAATACTCACTCGTAGCTCTTACATTTACCTCTGCTTCCCTTTAAAGAACTATACACATTCATATTTGTCATCCAAGGTACTTTTAGCTCACTCACATTCTGCTTTCTTTTTTTTTTTTTGACTTTCACAACTTCAACAAAAATCACTTGAAAAGGTGTTGCAGATGAATGACATGTCCGACTTTTACTGTGACCCATCGTAGCACTATGTGACATCGCTCTGGCACTTTGCTTCAGCAGAATCTGTATATAATGTGTGTATTATAAACAAGGATTGATAATTATTTGTATTTATGAGCCTAAAGAAACCTTGACAAATGACGTAGAAGCCAGTAGAACGAATGTAAACGGGTGACATTTGAATTGGGGGTCACTTAATTCGACTAATGCTAGTTTTTGAATCACTTGCCATTTTGCTTGTGTACATTTTGTGTCTTTGAAAGGACTTTACTGGTGCAACAGTTTATACCCAAATGATGAAGTATTGTAGTGCTTAAGTTGTTTTCATAAAATATAATACAAAATGTATCTCCATAAACAGCTGACCGTGTGAGGTTGTCCTTTGCTATTTAAATGAATATATTGGAAAAAGACTACGATTCATTATAAGTTTTTCACAAACTAGAGCCTTGTTTCCACTGGAGTGGTACGGTACGGGTCAGATTCTCTGGCCAAAAGGTAAACAAATCATCCCAAAAAAGCCTATTGTACTACTTTGGCAAAATTTGCAAAAGGTTGAGCTAAACATTGCAGGATGTTGATTATTATTACTAAACAACCAAAATTGAAGGGGAAAAACAAAACATGTCTTAGTCTTGTGATGAACTGTCATACATGGGTACGATGGAACTACGCATGCGCACAATGTAGTATAATAATACTTTCTGTTATAGATGTTTTCAATGTACTTTTTGACATAAAATCACAGAAGGTAGCAAACTTTATAAAAATTGAGAGCCACACTTAACAGTGAAGCCTTATGATTGAGATGTTGTGATCTGCTCCTTCTTAGTTCTCAGTGGCTCAGTTTGTAGCTGAAAAGATCAGATACAAACAATTGATTGATACTGCAATCCTTAAGTTGTGGTATTTTAAAACACTATTCAGGGTTTAGTCGGTGGTGCGCTGCATTAGTTTTGTGTTTGTACTGCTGTTATTGAGTGCGGCCTAATTTTGTTCCTTCCAGGGATTCATATACCAAAAAGACTATTGGTATAGTCTATTTTTTTTTTTAGGTACCATTTTACGGTCTAGACTGCACTAAACTCAAGCAGAACTTGAAGCATTGAACAGGGAGTCCCTAAAATATGGGAAATCTTTGCTCTGAATTTAATGTTCTGTGTTTAAACCAGAATGACTTTACTCTCTTTTTTTATATAAATTATTGCATTGCATCAAAGTTTTTATTGGGCCAATTCAAAACTTATTTATGTCTAGAAACAGACATTTGTGTTTCTTGTGATGCTCAGTGGAAACACAAGCCTCTTCAGTAAAAACTTAAACAAACTGAGCTGACCTGTATCTTTTTTCTGAAAATAAGACTTAGTTTTATCAGGCTTTAACTCTAAATATAATTGATTTAATTTGTTAAAACAGCTAAACATCATTGGAATAATTACATTTGCATTGTATACAGTATTGTTCAAAATAATAGCAGTACAATGTGACTAACCAGAATAATCCAGGTTTTTAGTATATTTTTTTATTGCTAAGTGGCAAACCAGTTACCAGTAGGTGCAGTAGATTCTCAGA
This sequence comes from Perccottus glenii, assembly GCA_024416835.2. NCBI lineage: Eukaryota > Metazoa > Chordata > Actinopteri > Gobiiformes > Odontobutidae > Perccottus > Perccottus glenii. Next base: position 8,642,173 of record CM044547.2, on the reverse strand, counting down.
AAACAAACAAGACCCAGCATTCATGATCTGCACGCTCTTAAGGCTGTGCAATTGGACAATTAGTTTGAAAAAATAGCAGTGTCTGCCGTTACCATTTTGTATAAACGTAGAAAGACTTTGCTTGCTGACTGTGTGTTTGGGGTTATTGTCTTGTTGAAACAAATATTTCAAGGGCATGTCCTCTTCAGCATAAGGCAACATGACCTCTTCAAGTATTTTGACAAATGCAAACTGATCCATGATCCCTGGTATGTGATAAATAGGCCCAACACCATAGTAGGAGAAACATGCCCATATCATGATGCTTCACTGTCTTCACTGTGTACTGTGGCTTGAATTCAGAGTTTGGGGGTCGTCTCACAAACTGTCTGTGGCCCTTGGACCCAAGACGTCTTCTAACTGTCACAGTACTTAAAGGTAACACCAGACTGTCTTTGATCATCCTGGAGCTGATCATTGGCTGAGCCTTTGTCATTCTGGTTATTCTTTGATCCATTTTGATAGTGTCTTCCGTTTTTTTCCTTGTCTCTCTGGTTTTGCTTTCTTTTAAGGCATTGGAGATCATTTTAGCTTAACAGCCTATAATATTTTGCTCCTCTTTATAGGTTTTCCTCCAATCAACTTTTTAATCAAAGTACTCTGTTCTTCTGAACAATGTCTTAAACGACCCATTTTCCTCAGGTTTTCAAATGCATGTTCAACAAGTGCTGGTGGCTTCATCCTTAAATAGAGGCCACCTGATTCACACTTGTTTTTTCACAAAATTGATGACCTCAGTGACTTAATATGCCACACTGCAATTTTTCAAACACACCTCTTTCAACTAATTGCCCAGTTGCACAGCCTTAAGAGGGTGCATATCATGAATGCTGGGTCTTGTTTGTTTTCTGAGAATCTACTGCATCTACTGGTAACTTGTTTGCCACTTAGCAATAAAAAACATACTAAAAACCTGGATTATTCTGGTTAGTCACATTGTACTGCTATTATTTTGAACAATATTGTCTAAAAGGAATGAATTTTTTTTTTAATGAATACTTGACTTGAAATATAAGTTAACTAACTTTGACACTGATATGGTCCTTTTAAACACTGCTGCAATGAAATAATAATGCTTTACAAAAACACCTGTATTTTGTGATTGATGGCTTTCAAAATTGTCTTTAACCCACAATTATTTTAGAAAAGCTTATTCCTTTCAAGATAAATATGAAATAAGGTAATGGAGAACTGTCTCAACTCTAATAATATAAAGTTTATAACCTCTTGTCATTTAGTTTCACTGTTTAACATAATTTATATTTGAAGTGTCCTGTGGCGGATCACTGTTGCTCAATAATAATTAGTTTATATTTAACCCTATTAAGCTTATATTTTTGAAGTTTACTTTTTGTGCCAGAAAAGAAAAGAACAATTGAAAGCACCTTTTGTGAAATGCCAAATACTACTTTTGCTTTGCTCTTTTTAGTCTAAATGTCCTCTGAACCGTTTTCTCATCCCGTGTGGCCCTTCTGTTGACTGTTTAATTTTTTGGAAGGGTTCTGAGGCTCTGAGATCAGTGAGCAGTACTCTGTGGAAACAGTGAATGTGTAGAAAGCCTGTAGTATTGCATTGTACGTAATGTATATAATGAATAAAGATTGTATTTTGTTCAAGTTTCTGTCTTATTGCATTATTTTTCAAAACACCCAGGATTAATTTGGGGTTTCTTCAGGGGTTTTGGGGTTTCTTCAGAACGAGAGAGAGGCGAGATTTTGTGTAGCGTCCCTTGCATTGTGACCAATATCACTTATGCTATTTTTGTTTTGAAAACAATTTAAAAAATTATATATATATACTGATAAGTACAGAGACCAAAGCCAGGGCATCTGCACACAGGTACAACACTTTACCAGTTGAGCTAAAGAGGCCACATGTGATGATCAACTGAAATAGGCTCGGGATAGGTTTTCTGTGTTTCATTTTAATGAATAAAACTCTACAGTGTACAACAGCAGCTTATTATTAAAACTCACCTGACACACATATTGGCGAGTAAAGGCACTTGTCTGGATCTCCATGGTAACACTCAGCGGGAGTTTGTAAATCTACAATAAACTGTTGCTACATAAAGTTAGCTTTGTTATTGCTGCTAACAACAGGCTGCTCTCTGTACAACTTTTAACAGGGCCAACAGCTGAACATATTCTCTACCATCATTTCCTCTGACTCTGTTCTGTGTCAGTCTCCTGTGTCAGTCTGTGAGCGCGCAGCTACTCGGCATGTCTCTGTGAGCAAGCTCCCTGCTGCTGTCGCCACATCTCAGAGCTGTAGCTTATTGTACCAGTAGTTCACCTTTCGTCGGTCAGTTCAGTGGCACCTGCAGCTGTATGGCTGTACCTCGAGAGATGGTGTTTAAATTTTTCTGTGTGTGCATATTTTTTGTCTATTATTAAGAAAGCAAGAAAAAAATAAAGATTACGTTGTGTGTTGTGAAAGTTAAATTGGTCTGGGTCTCTGCATATATTTTTGGGGGCGGGTGTATGTGTTAAAAGAAAGTAATTGGCTAGTTTGTTTGGTTGGCGCTTTTTCTACAAACAAAAACATTACAGATCAAAAAGATTATTTGGACCTAGCCTATCTTCTCAGCCTCAACTTTTGGCAACTTTCAGGTGTAAGTCCACTTAAAGTTCTACTCGATTTTCTTCTTTTGATATAGTACTTCCAGGAGGGCAGACTATGCTATGCACAGAGGGTCTGGGCATAGGCATAGCAATTTTTGACCCAAATTGTAGATTGGGCTTTTGAATTTACAGATATTTAACACGTATATTTTATTACTTGTGTTTTAAATGAATGCGCTCACGGCTCCATAAAGAGTCAATAACACGCACACTTGCTACCTAGCTTTGGATACCACTCTATTGTGAGTTTTTGTTTGCTTAGGTCCAAGGGGCACATTCAGAGATAAATTGGACAAATCAAAGTGAAAGAACACTTAATTTATTTGCAAATGTAAAAGTACAGCATCACGACCGTCTGAGTTAAAACCACAGGACGGTTATCTCTTTACATATTCCAGTGTGTCAGACCCCTGCTGTTTGCTGCAGCAGCAAACATCATAAATACAACACATAACGGCTACGTACTTTTGCCAAAAAACAAAACAGTGAAACACAAACAAAACATAAAACAAAAACTGTCAAATGTGAACAGACTGAAGTAAATACATAGTGGTTTAAAGGGAAAAAGGTGGACATTTGGTCACATGACTTAATCACATGATCAAAATATTTACAGTGTTTGCTTCAGAAAAGGCACAGTGGTAGCCTTAACCAGTGTTTTAGCTTTATTACTTTATCACAAATTAAACTTGTCATCTTTAAACATAAAAAAATACGCTGCCATATTTCTGTCCTTCTTTGCTTCCCATACCTCGTCATACATTCTTGCATTAAGACATTCAGGTAAACTATTATACTGTAAAATAGGTTGAACTAAATGTAAAAAAGCTTTAATGATACTTATTTTTTTAAGGATTATGATATAAATTAATGTATATTTATATGGAAGGCCAACTAGGACGAAACATGTGAAAGCAGATAAAAGCTATTGAAAAATAAACTTCATGTGAAAACCATGTAGTTGAATTGAAGAAAATAAATTAGCTGTAAATGGGGGAGACTTCTATTATTTCATGTGATTCCAAAAAGGCACATGTCAACATTTGTAAAAGTGATTTTAAACAAAAGTAGGCACTGAGTAATTCCCTTTTACGTTTTAGGGAGTTTTAAAGAGATTCCGCTCAAGCCCCAGGGACTGTCAGAGCTGATGTTAGTGAAATACGAACAGGTTGTAGTAAAGCATCCTTGGGTCTCGTTTCTAGGTTAGAGTCTAAATCGGCTGAGACAGCTGACGTTGGTTGATCTGTTCATCTTCAGAGACAAATATATAGCAAAAACAATATAAAATGACAATATTTGCTTGTGCTGGTGAACAAACACACTCAGATGTGGTCATATAAAGTCCTCTTCACTATGAGCCTTTTGTTGGATTTGGTAAGTGCACCGCCTCCTGTTGGCAGAACACAGTTACTACATCCACAGTGAAAATGGCTGGCCTGTTTTTTTTTTTATTGTTTTTGGTTTTTTGCTGTCTTGCTTAACCCCACCACTCACCCCCAATAGCACCAGAGGGAACTTAAATTTTATTAATTTTTTTCTGTTTCATCGGCACAATTACTTCCTTGTTGACTTTGATGTCAACTATTGTGAGTGCTTCATCTATTAAAATCCTTACTTATAAAGCCTAGACAACGTTTGTAAAAATGAAAAAATCATATAATTGTCATTTAATGTTTGTAGGTTCTTGCTGATCTAGGTCATGATGGAGTGAAGTATTTCAGCTCTGGTCAATTGGACATGGTTTTAAAGCTCAAAAACCTTTCAACCTATCTTCTTTATCAACTTAAAAATATTTTTTGAAAACAGAACTTATCCTAAAAATGTGTCCTGATGCCTACTCCCAATCTACTTCAATCTGCTGTATTTCTTGGCTTAAATGTGTCCTATTTAAAAAAACGCTAAATGCTAAATTTACAGTAGAATTCCAGGCAAATGCACGGCACAATGCAGCAAAACCAATCCCCAAAAAACAGTAAATAAAAACATGTTTTGTAATTTAACAAAAATGTATTACTACTGTTTTTACCAGTGTAGTTTAAGTTCACTTGTGTTTAAAGGCACAATGATCAAATATTAGTCTCATTTTCGAAAGCAATTGTGTAGTCCCCAGGTGTGTCCCTAGTCCGATGACATCATCACAGGTGCGTGTCCTCCTCATCCAGGATGTCCTCCTTCAGCAGGTTGTCTATGGGGACAATCCAGTTGTCGTTGAACTCTCCGTTCAGAGCCACCTTTTTCTCCTGCATCTCCGGCTGCACCTCCATCACCTCTAGGGTCGGGTTGTCGTGGTAACCGTTTTCTATTGTGTGCAGCTCCTCTGTCAGGTGTTGCTGCATAAAGTTACGTACAATATTAAACTAGGCCCAAAAATCTTTTTACTTACCTGAAAAAGACCATTGTTTTGTCATCCCAAGCAGTGAATGCCATTTAATGTGTATTTTGTTCTGTTTCTGACATCTTTTCCACAGATTTCACCAGTGCACAGTGCACCTCAAAAAGTAATTTAGTAGTTTAATTTTCAGATTTTCAGTAACCTTTTGTGCCTCTTGACTTTAACAGAGCGTCAATTACCTTTAACTCAGTCAAGAATCTTTGTTTAGTATATGTTCAACTATATATGCATGGTCAATATAACATGTTTGGAATGTTGGATACATTGGCTCTTCAATAATAACAGACATTTAAGTTATCTTAGATTTTGGCTTTTGTCTTCAGGTAAAATAGTAAACCCAAGTGACTAAAAAACATGCTGCAAACATTAAATTATCTAAATTAACCAAAATTACACACATCTACAAACAGGATCTGCACGTAAAAACAGTTTTGGACAGGTTTGAGGACTGGTTTCTTATCTGTACCTGGTTCTCGTTGTACGGTTTGCGGTGATGAGACGCACAGACAGCAAGGATGACAATCATGATCAGCAGAGCCCCACAAGAAGCCAAGATGGCAATCAGTGTCTTGTTGTCAGTGGGTTTCTTTGAGTAAGAAACAACAGGACATTATTTTTAGACCTAGTAATCAACTAGTTATTCCTAACATTTTCATTCTTTTGACCTTACCTTAGTGATTTCTTCAAAATGCTGCGTGACAAGAGAGGCCTTTACTGTAACAGAAATGATTGCACATTATAGAAGACTGAAAAAAGCCAACCCAATCAACTTTTGCTAAAATATTAATAAAGAGCAGCGTACCTTTGCCGTTGATCTCCACTGAGTCGAATTGCAGTTTCCCTTTGTTGGGCCGGTACAACAGAGTACAGTTTCCGTCCTGGAGGTTCCCCATGAGCTGTTTACACAGAGTGACCAGATCCTTCTCCTTCTCGTTCTGAAAATACAACCCTCAGGGTAATTTACATCTGTTACCCCAAAATTCTCACACATTCATACACTAAAGCAACATTCTCACACGTTCATACACCAGAACAACACTCACACACATTCATACACCAGAGCAACACTCAACCATTCATACACCAGAGCAACATTCACACACATTCATACACCAGAGCAACATTCACACACATTCATACACCAGAGCAACACTCACAAACGTTCATACACCAGAGCAACATTTTCACACATTCATACACCAGAGCAACACTCATAAACGTTCATACACCAGAGAGCAACATTTTCACACATTCATACACCAGAGCAACACTCACAAACGTTCATACACCAGAGCAACATTCACACACATTCATACACCAGAGCAACACTCAACCATTCATACACCAGAGCAACATTCACACATTCATACACCAGAGCAACATTCACACACATTCATACACTAGAGCAACACTCACAAACGTTCATACACCAGAGCAACATTTTCACACATTCATACACCAGAGCAACACTCATAAACGTTCATACACCAGAGCAACATTTTCACACATTCATACACCAGAGCAACACTCACAAACGTTCATACACCAGAGCAACATTCACACACATTCATACACCAGAGCAACATTCACACACATTCATACACCAGAGCAACATTTTCACACATTCATACACCAGAGCAACATTTTCACACATTCATTCACCAGAGCAACATTTTCACACATTCATACACCAGAGCAACACTCACAAACGTTCATACACCAGAGCAACACGCGCACACATTCATACACCAGAGCAACACTCACACACTTATTCACCAGAGCAACATTCACACAATCATACACCAGAGCAACATTCACACAATCATACACCAGAGCAACATTCACACATTTATACACCAGAGCAACATTTACACATTCATACACCAGAGCAACATTCACACAATCATACACCAGAGCAACATTCACACATTTATACACCAGAGCAACATTCACACAATCATACACCAGAGCAACATTCACACATTTATACACCAGAGCAACATTTTCACACATTCATACACCAGAGCAACACTCACAAACGTTCATACACCAGAGCAACACGCGCACACATTCATACACCAGAGCAACACTCACACACTTATTCACCAGAGCAACATTCACACAATCATACACCAGAGCAACATTCACACAATCATACACCAGAGCAACATTCACACATTTATACACCAGAGCAACATTTAAACAATCATACACCAGAGCAACATTCACACATTTATACACCAGAGCAACATTCACACATTCATACACCAGAGCAACATTCACACATTTATACACCAGAGCAACACTCACACAGTTTTATACACCAGAGCAACATTCTCACACATTCATACACCAGAGCAACACTCGCACACATTCATACACCAGAGCAACACTCATACACATTTATACACCAGAGCAACACTCTCACACGTTCATACACCAGAGCAACATTCACACACATTCATACACCAGAGCAACACTCACACACATTCATACACCAGAGCAACATTCACACACATTCATACACCAGAGCAACATTCACACACATTCATACACCAGAGTAACATTCACACACGTTCATACACCAGAGCAACAGTCTCACACGTTCATACACCAGAGCAACACTCTCACACGTTCATACACCAGAGCAACAGTCTCACACGTTCATACACCAGAGCAACATCTCACACATTCATACAACAGAGCATCATTCACACATTCATACACAAGAGCAACATTCACACACATTCATACACCAGAGCAACACTCTCACACGTTCATACACCAGAGCAACACTCTCACACGTTCCTACACCAGAGCAACACTCTCACACGTTCATACACCATAGCAACATTCACACATTCATACACCAGAGCAACACTCACACGTTCCTACACCAGAGCAACACTCTCACGTTCATACACCAGAGCAACACTCTCACACGTTCATACACCAGAGCAACATTCACACAATCATACACCAGAGCAACATTCACACAATCATACACCAGAGCAACATTCACACAATCATACACCAGAGCAACATTCACACAATCATACACCAGAGCAACATTCACACATTCATACACCAGAGCAACACTCACACATTCATACACCAGAGCAACATTCACACACGTTCATACACCAGAGCAACACTCACACACGTTCATACACCAGAGCAACACTCACACACGTTCATACACCAGAGTAACATTCACACACATTCATACACCAGAGCAACATTTTCACACATTCATACACCGTAGCAACATTCACACATTCATACACCAGAGTAACATTCACACACATTCATACACCAGATCAACATTCACACACGTTCATACACCAGAGCAACATTCACACATTCATACACCAGAGCAACACTCACACACATTCATACACCAGAGCAACATTCTCACACATTCATACACCAGAGCAACACGCACACACAATCATACACCAGAGCAACATTCTCACACATTCATACACCAGAGCAACACGCACACACGTTCATACACCAGAGCAACATTCACACACGTTCATACACCAGAGCAACATTCACACACATTCATACACCAGAGCAACATTCACAGACATTCATACACCAGAGCAACATTCACACACATTCATACACCTGGGCAACATTCACACACATTCATCCACCTGAGCAACACTCACACACTTTCATACACCAGAGTAACATTCACACACATTCATACACCAGAGCAACATTTTCACACATTCATACACCGTAGCAACATTCACACATTCATACACCAGAGTAACATTCACACACATTCATACACCAGAGCAACATTCACACACATTCATACACCAGAGCAACATTCACACACATTCATACACCAGAGCAACATTCACACATTCATACACCAGAGCAACATTCACACACATTCATACACCAGAGCAACACTCTCACACATTCATACACCAGAGCAACACTCTCACACGTTCATACACCAGAGCAACACTCTCACACGTTCATACACCAGAGCAACACTCTCACACGTTTATACACCAGAGCAACATTCACACACATTTATACACCAGAGCAACATTTACACACATTCATACACCAGAGCAACACTCTCACACGTTTATACACCAGAGCAACACTCACACATTCATACACCAGAGCAACACTCTCACACGTTCATAAACCAGCGCAACATTCACAGACGTTCATAGACCAGAGCAATAGTCTCACACGTTCCTACACCAGAGCAACACTCTCACACGTTCATACACCAGAGCAACACTCTCACACGTTCATACACCAGAGCAACACTCTCACACGTTCCTACACCAGAGCAACACTCTCACACGTTCATACACCAGAGCAACACTCTCACACGTTCATACACCAGAGCAACACTCTCACACGTTCATACACCAGAGCAACACTCTCACACGTTCCTACACCAGAGCAACACTCTCATACAATCATACACCAGATCAACACTCTCAAACGTTCCTACACCAGATTAACATTCACACACATTCATACACCAGAGCAACATTCACACACCTTCATACACCAGAGCAACACTCGCACACGTTCCTACACCAGACCAAAATTCTCACACATTCATACACCTGAGCAACATTTTCACACATTTATACAACAGAGCAACACTCACAAAAGTTTATACACCAGAGTAAGTTTCACACATTTATAGACTAGTGCTGTGTCACTGGAGGCAATGGGTATTTAGTATAAACTGAGGAGAGTGGGAATCGAACCCATAACCTTCCGGTTATAGGACAACCACTCTACCACTGAGTTTGAGATTTGACAGAGATCTTTAAATACCACAATGCTGTCTGAAAAAGAAAGAAAATGTGACTAGTCCTAGTGTATTCTCAAAGTCTATAAAATATTTTTTTAAAACATGTCCTATTTAGAATTACTCAACATTAATGCCTTTTGCAGCTTTAGGCTAATAAACAGCTCTCCCTTTGAGTGGACAGGAAGGTGAGGCCCGAGGTCACATCTTCCTGTGCCTTGAATGATGTATGTATTATTTCTAAATTATAATGCGATGGCACACGGCTGCGAGCCAATCCAGGAGCAGGGGAGAAGGTGGGGGAAGAGGTGTGGGAATGAAGGAAACCAGAGAAAGGCAGGAAGAATTTCCACTAAGACACTTTTTCCACTGCAGACTCCCTTACTTCCTGTCTCGGTACTATTGTAACCAGAAGCGGTCCCGGGGGGCCTAGGAGGGATCCACCCGAGTCTTCTGCAGGACTTTAGGAAACACCTGTCAGCTCTGGACTCATTTTATTCCCAGAGAACTGTCTGTCGTCTAAGAACAGGACTTGGACAGAGCAGCGTATACAGCTGTTAGAGCAGGAACCAGTCGAAAACCAGCAGAAAATTAATGTCTGTGTTATTGTATTGTTGCATCAGAGGTTTGAACTTATGAGTCTATAAATAGGAATACAAATAGGCAACTGGCACTGTTCTTAATCAAGTCTAAACCAGTAATAAACCAGGAGTTGAACCAGGACTAAACCAGGAATAAACCAGGACTAAACCCGGTCTAAATCAGGAATAAACCAGTTCTAAACCAGGAGTAAAACCAGGACTAAACAAGTTTTAAACCAGTTCTTAACCAGGACTAAACCAGTTCTAAACCAGTTCTAAATCAGGAATAAACCAGGACGAAACCAGGTCTAAATTAGGATCATAAACACAAGTGATATTGTGCAGCACTACACATCTCTATTATGCTCTAAATTATTAACCTCACACAGATTTATTAATATAGAGCTTTGTGATCACTTGCACATTATTACAATGATTGTTGTTAAGAGCTCTCAGACTGGTTTTGAGATACTATAGATGTGGAATGTTCTGGTTTGGATCTTTTTTTATTGATCAGTTTAGTAACACACATTTATGTTGGACTGAAAGTTTAAAGCTTGTTTGCTGTTTTTTTCCTCCTGGACTTGTCTGTGGAGGATTTTCAGTCAACCAGATCATCATATAATAACCTGTACTCTGGTGACATGGTCAAAAAATGCTGCGCAGCTTCACACACTGCGTTTTCTTTCCTTTGACCAGGCACAGTGTGTACAAATCCCCACATTGAGGAGCCACACAAAAACCACAAATGACAACATGGCCTCCATAGTTGTGCCTTTGATTGTAACAAACTGTGGCTTTGACTTTGCTTTCTGAATCAAACTTACTTTAAATACATCTCCTAACCGGGCTTTTAACATCCTATTAATAGTCCTGATGAAAGCTCTAAAGTAACGGGTGGAGCACAGTTTGAGGGCTGTGCTCACAGGAAGAGATGGAGAGGACAATAGGACAGGCCTGGTCCAAGTCTGAGCAGGAAATGGCTCACCGTTTGTACGAATGCTTTGAGTGAATATGAACAGTGCACTTTGAAATCAGGGAAAGTTTTACCTGCTGTCCGTTGTTGAGGGAATACTGAAAAAAACAAAAAAACAAGACAAAATTAGAATTGTCTTGTTTTTGGTATTGTTAGTCAAAGTGTGAGGTGAGCTGTTTTAGGCTGTGTTTACACTAAAACTTTTTCATTTTAAATCCATAACTTCTAGGAATGTCAAAACTGAAATGTATTTTAGTTTGAAAGCTTTTAGGATTGTGTTTGTGACTTTTGGTGCATTGTTCACTGTTTGAACTCAAATTTGATTCAAAGCCAAAGTAAACCAAACAGAGATATTTCTATAGATTGTGGGGGCCCAAAGCAGCAAGTACACGATTGCCAACGAGGGCCACCAAAAGAAACTGGACTTATGGCACATTAGGCGTATTAATTAAATCATAATTGCCTATTCTTTAACAGTTAATAAGCATTTAAAGATAATTTCCATTAAAAGTGTGTTTTTGTATTATATTCAATTTGTTTGTTTCATGCAATTATTCTCATCTTCCAATAAATGTACAGTGAGAAAGAGGGTAAAATTGCTTTAGTCTGGTCTTACTGAGAAGATCCTTGGCTGCTGGGCTGCTGTGGTGGTGCTCTGTGGGTCTGTGACTCCTGTGGGTCCTGGGGCTCTTGTGGCTCCTGGGGCTTCTGTGGCTCCTGTGAGTCCTGGGGCTCTTGTGGCTCCTGGGGCTTGTGTGGCTCCTGTGGGTCCTGGGGCTCTTGTGGGGCTTGTGTGGCTCCTGTGGGTCCTGGGGCTCTTGTGGCTCCTGGGGCTTGTGTGGCTCCTGTGGGTCCTGGGGCTCTTGTGGCTCCTTGGGCTTCTGTGGCTCCTGTGATTCCTATGGGTCCTTTGGCTCCTGTGGCTCCTGTGGGTCCTGGGGCTCTTGTGGCTCCTAGGGCTTCTGTGGCTCCTGTGGGTCCTGGGGCTCTTGTGGCTCCTTGGGCTTCTGTGGCTCCTGTGATTCCTATGGGTCCTTTGGCTCCTGTGGCTCCTGTGGGTCCTGGGGCTCTTGTGGCTCCTTGGGCTTCTGTGGCTCCTGTGGTTCCTATGGGTCCTTTGGCTCCTGGGGCCCCGTTGGCTCCTGCGATGATGGGGACCACAGCTGAAGTGACCTGTCCCTCAGTTGTCACAATGGGGGGTGTTGTGGTGTTGTGTTCCCCTGGAGTCACTGGATTAGTTGATACGGGGTTTGTTGTAGTTTTAAGGACCACTGTGGAAGACACATCAGAAATGAGGATCACTAAAGCAACACTGTGTAACCTTTTGAAATAAAATACTGAACATAATCATGAAGCCTCAGGGTAATTTGAGAGATTGTCTGAGGCTCTCTGGACCTCTTTAAACTATCGGTGTGTCTGCAGGGCTCTATGAGGGTCTGAGAGTTGGCTACAGACCCTTGTAACAGCCCCTGTGTAAAATATCCCCTTATTTTCTGTCTGATATACAGTTTTGACAGCCACAGATTGCTTCGTGAATTTTAGTATTGGATTAAATATTTGTCTAAGTGAAAGAAGGGGCGTGGCTTAGCGATAGGTCACTAGCACTCCTTACCTTGTTTTGTGTCTTGTGTCGTGCCAGTGTTGTATCTATCACCACGTTTCCAGGTTTGTTCTCCGGGGGAGCTGCTCTGTCTGTTGTGAAGGGTGGGACTGTAGTACCACCTCCAGAGTCACTAACAGAGGCCCCTCCACTGCTGCTGTCATTGCCCGCCATGGTGGACTTCTCTACTCTTTTGGAAACAGTTGAGATGACTGTGGTGAGATTTACACTGGGGGTGTTGGTGGACTCTGCAGAGGGCTGTGATGTCACTGTTGTCTGATTCTTTGGTAGATCTTGTTTAGTTGCGGTATCTGTGAAAGTTTCTGCATCATCTGGACGCACTTGTTGGACTACACAACCTGTGGAAATATATCACACTCATTAGTAACCTTATCATCTCCTCGGGGTTCCTACTCATCTAGAAATATTTTTTCAAGTTATTTTCTTGACAATCATGGCTTTATGGGTAGATGTGTCCTGGAACTCTGTCTGGTTTGGTAATAGGAACAATAATTCATTCATTTGATCATATGCTCCTTAGATGTACATGTTGGATCTGAACACAAATAAACCTTATAAAAGTCATGCTGAAACACAACTAAGCCATAGCAAAACACTTTTTCAGTATTGCTGCCTGGTTGTAAATTCATCCTTGAATTCATGCTTTCTGTGGAGTTTGCATGTTCTCCTTGTGTATGCAGTGTTTTTCTTCTGGGATTTTCCACTGCATTGCTCTGAAAAATATAAATGTTTTTGCAACATTTCGTACTTTGCAACAGTGGCGCTGGGCCCAAAAGAATCTGTCATTTATGTGGTGAATGGTTTTATTTACTGGTGGGCTACATGCTCTGCAAAGAAAAGTGCTTGTGTCCTGGTTGTGACTGTGACAGTTGACAGCTGTAGTATGTGATGACACGAACATGCTCGGCTCTCCTCTGTGCAGACTTCAGAGCTGAAATCTGGCTTGCCTCACGGAGGGAGTCTGCTGATCTCAGAGCGCAACCCACAGGTTTTAAACGGCTTCACGTTAGTTGCTTCAGACAAAAAGTTACTGCTTAAAATTGTTCATCCATGTGATCAAATGAGTAAAAGACTGAAACGTAGTAAACGTCAGTGAAAAGACCACAGCCCGTGTCTTCTCCAGGAGAGGCAGTGTGTGTTGTGTTAAGTTTGATGATTAAATTGTGTAAATGTTTTGTGAAAAATTTTGTGCAGGTGAGATAAATCAGATCTGTTTCTCAATTTGCTAGCCTACATTAATTATGATGCAGTATGCAGTTTTTTTCAACACCGCTATTTAAAATACGTTCCTGTGGCTATGCATGCAATAGTTTGACTGTGCACTGATGAAAAAATGTCCCCCCCCAGCGCAAATCTCAAAGTCTGCCTATGCCAATAGAGGTCCGATGCTGGACACCCTGGACAATGACCAGTTAGTTGTATGGCTTACATTTTGAGACAGACAACCGTTCACTCTCACATTCATTCACTAGGGACACTTTAGAGTTCCCAGTTGACCTGTACATGCAAGTGTTTGGACGGTGGAAGGAAGCCGGAGTACCTGGAGAGAACCCACGGTAACACGTGGAGGACATGCAGACTCCTCACAGAAAGACCAGAGTTGGCCGAGGATGTTTGAGTTGAGACTTTTTCTCTTAGTGAAAAGTAAAAGACCCACAGAGATTTGGGCCAATTCAAAAGCCATTTTTAGCACAAACCTTAGTCCGGCTCCTTGTCTTTTTCTGCGTCCACATTGAGCCCAACAGGATGCTGCTCACAATAAACGTGGAAGCACCGCGCCCTGCTCCAGACCCTCCTCAGTGCCATTTGCTTTGACTCTGGGGCAAAACACAATGGGAGGCACCTCCCCCACAGCCCCCTGCCCTGAACGCACCACTCACAGCTGGTGTCTCAGAAAAAGAAACACGGAAACCCACACGTAGCACTGAGCTCCTATACACTGATGTTATAATGTATAATGTATGTTTCCTAATGCACTGCTGCTTGTTGCACCAAAGGACAAGGCCTAAGAGCACAAGGACCAGCTTCTTTTCAAGTCACACTGGCCCCTAATCTCTGTTTTTACATCTCGACTAAAACATATTTTTACTCTTTGACCTTTGAACCAGCATGAAGGTTTTACACTGTTTTTATTTATGTGATCATGTTTTTTATTTTCCAGTTTATTTATTTCCTGTTTTTATGTTTTTATTTATTCAGTGTATGGTATTTTAATTTCTTATCCATTGGCATGGATCTTTTATAGCACTTTTCCACCAAGTAGTAGTGCCCAAGGACACAACGGCAATATAAACTGTGAGGAGAGCGGGATTGGTACCTTCCGGTTATAGAACGACTGAGCCACTGCGCCCCCATTCAATCCATTCTATTTAAAGTACACAGAGTTTGGTTCAACCTGGTTCAACATACTTTATAGCTTGTTTTGCAAATAAATGGAACGTTTCTTCAATCTATTTACAAATTACGTACAGACCCACTACCCAATTTTCTTTTTAGCCGTTCCAGTCTCAACCTCACCAGCAGGATAGGGATTTTAATATTTTCATTTGTATTTATTTCATTTTAATAAAAAATATAACTAAACAAATATTCCACTACAAAATACTAATACACTACACCAAACCCAAGTTCATTCAAGCTCCCAGTTCAGTGTCAGACCAAAGGACCTGACATTACTTCCATTTATAATAACTCATGCATTAAAGTTACATGACTATTTTTAAGCTACAATATGGAGTGGACTTCTAAAAAGCCTATAACATTAAACTGTGTTGTTTTCCTTGTAATCTTCCATTAGAGCTATATCCCAAAAAGTGCCAACTCAAGTAGAGTTACGAGGCTGTTATTGCTGAGGTTTGTAAGTGGTGACCTTTCGAAGGAGGCGTTGGTAAACAGAGCAGAGAGGAGTGAGCGTTCACAGGAGGACTTTTAATTTGACGGAGCGCAGGTGGAGCCCAGTGCGCGTGTGCGAGCGTGTGTGAATATGTGCAAGTGTGAGATAGTGTTTTTGGGAGGAGGCAGAGGAATGTGTGGGTGAAGTTAAAACAGGCTGAGTCCTGATAAGACTGGATCAGAGCTGTCACCTCCTGAGATGTGTCAGTGACAGGACCAAACATAACAACAAAGCCTGGACAGACTCAGGAGGACAGTGGACAGTCAGGGATGATGAGGATGGCACTTTTGAATAAAGATAAACTGTGGAATAAGTTGGTGCAAGCGTAGATCGTTTTTCACAAATGTTTTAAAAGTCAACATTCTCACTCAGTTAACACCATGTTAGGGCAAGATCAAGACCAGAACCAGTTCAGGATTCACAGCAGTAGAGTAGTCCAAGTCCAGGTTTCAAATCAAAACTCATGGATGTTAGTGGTTGAGCTAATCCAGGTTGTAGCTGGATTTAAAGAGGTTTCTGTTGGATTTGAACAGGTTTCTGTTGGATCTGAACAGGTTTTAGTTGGATTTAAACAGGTTTCTGTTGGATTTGAACAGGTTTTAGTTGGATTTGAGCAGGTTTCATTTGGATTTAAACATGTATAAAGCTGCTGCTGTTGGAGCCATAAACAGTACATTTTATCTCTGAAGCTGAGGGCCATTGTGCCATTATTGGCCCCTGGACCGGACTTTGAACTTGTCTGTTCTAGACTTTTCTCTGACTCTTAACCAGCTGTACTGTTCTTTCCTAATCCTCAGTTCTTGTGTCCAAAGGGATAAGCTACAATCCTCAACTTTTTAACAGGACGAAGAATATTGACCCAATAACATTTGCACAAAGATGATTCTGAAATGCGTCAGGAGTTGGTCCCTCACTCGAAACCCTCAGAGGAATCAGAGTGAGCGCTCGGGCTGTAGTGCTCTGACAGTAATTCTCTTAGTCAGTGATAACTACAGTGGTGTAAGACACAGCACAGGCCTGGCCTCTGAGCCCTCACTCGACCAGAGCTGCTCTTATCTGTGGACCCCTCACACTGACAGTGGCCCTAATGCACTCAGATATGACAGGATGGACGCAGCGGGGCCAGGAGCCAACCCGAGTAATGAGGCATCACGAGCAGACAGAGCTTGTAGTGCAATTGACCTTTAGCAGAGGCCCTGCCTTAAATGGCCACAGTCCAGTCTCACATTAGCAACAGTAGAGTTTATGCAGACCAAAAAGGAAAACATATACAAGCTGTTTTTAGAGTGCACTGTGTGGGAATTTCAAATAGTCAATATAAGTCACTATTGGTTTCTAAAGGACATGTAGAAACATATTTACATCATAATCAAGTGCCCCACATTGTCTTCTGCAGCGATCTCTTGTTAACTGTCTAATCTGGAGCTTCCTGGTGTCAGAGTGTCCAGTGTGTGACAATCCATAGACAGAGAGTGTGGGAACAGGCCTAGTGTCCTTTCCCTGCTCTTTTTGTTCCTTGGCTCAATTCAGAAAGAGGAAAAAGCTTTGTTGGTTTAGGCACAGAGCTAATTTGTTTTTTTTCTTTACATTTACCTGACTGGACCTGCACCAGAAACTCTCCTGCTGATGATGAGTAATGGACCCAAGTGTTTTCACATAATTGTAAAGTTGTACTTCATAGTGTGGCTCAAACTCAAGTACCTATATGTGGAAATTAGAGTTAAGTATGAGCCGAGTAAACATTCAGTCATCTGAGGAGACCCATGCAGAGCTGACTCAGACTATGCTCAACATCAACAGGATCCCTGGTCTGTAACCGAGTGAGTGTTACTCTGTCAAACCCACAGCAATAGTCCATCAATAACCTCATCATCCAGGTGTTTCATCAGACTTAGACGTTAATCAGCAGTTTCAAACTCCGGGGTTTAACCAGACTATGTACTGTGACACTAAGATGAAAGGGTGGTAATGTTAAGGGAGGCCAGCCATAAAACAAGCAGCTGACCTTGAATATTTCTAACTCAACTTTATTTTAGATAGCACATTTAAAACAACTGTTGCTGCCAAAAGTGCTGTACAGGTTTTAGTATAGTGCACTTCAAACTGGAATAAAAACAAATCTCAAATGGCTTAAAGGGCAGGTAAATAAAACACTAAAAGCAATTGCTCCACCAATAAATCCAGTCCAACTTCAGAGCTGCCCTGTTTTAAGCAGTAAATGCACAAAAACAAGAAAAGCGTCTGTATAAGAGACCATCCTTTGGTTTTATTAATGCATTATGGGTGTCATGTCAAAACGTGTCAAGCTAGAAGATTTACTTTTATTTATTTTATTTATTTAATTTTAACAACAAGATGCAGCATCATAAAAGGACAGAGACATTCCTTAAAATCATAGAAGGAGCATTATTATGGGTTTATTATGGGTTCAATCCCCATCCAGTGCAGGGTCTGTGTGGCATTAGCCCCCCCCCACACACACACACACAGGCCAGGACTCCCCTGCAAAAGAGATTTGTAATCTGAGTGGGACTTTCCTAAAATATTTGATGTGCTATTAAATAAGGTTGAAGTGAGGACCCACCCACATGATTATATATATATATAATTATATAATTACTGCACAAACAGGAGCGTGAACATGTGTCAGGTGTTTAATGGAGTGGAGTAAATGAACTGATGTAGCAGCATTTCGCCAAAACAGCTGGACAAAAGCTGGCCGTTAACTCGGTGACAGGTTTTTTACAAAAGCCTGGGGGCTCCACGTGTGACCACCAGCCCCTCCCTCCCACTGCAGCGGCTTCATTCACAAAGGTAATTCAGCCCAGTGCGGGGCTCCTGGGTGAGCCGTGAGTGTGTGGTTTGAGTAGATAAAAGAGTTAAAGGACGAGAAGGGGGCAGTGTGAGAGTAACACACACACACACACACACACACACACACACACACACACACACACACACTGGCCTTGGAAACCAGACTGGTATGTGTCTCTGTGGGTTTATAAAAGTGGTGGGTGGTGCGCTTAGAGAGAAAGTTCAATGCTATAGTGCTCATCCCGTCCCCACAGACCCCACAGAGACAACAACATACATCCAAGAGACAAGGAGCAGAGACTGGGCAAAGAGAAAACTACTGACTGTTTTAGCTTGAAACTACAAGTGACCATGTTGACTCAGGCGCAAGCATCGGTCTATCTTTAGACATTTAAAGCTCTGTAACTTTCGGTTCCTGCTTCTACAGTGGCTCAGAAAGGACAAACTGAGTTCAGCACTTAGCATTGCTGGAGTAGAAGTGCATATCTGTTGTGCTAAATGATGAGCAGATTTGTTGCATTAAATATAAAAAAGTATTCAAGGATACATTGCATTAAATATGAGCAGATCTTATAGAGAGTCCCTAAACTAAGTTCAAAATGCTGGAAAGCAACAGAAACAATCTTTTTTTCTTCTGTTTATTGCTCAAGTACACAGCTACTTCCTGTCCTCTTTATTTGAATTAATAGCAGTGCATCGATGTTTTCTAGACTTTGCTCCAAATATGAATAATACTGAAAAACCTGCGTTGCATTTGTAGGGCTGTTTACTCTGCAGACTGCACTGTCCTGCCACAGCTGAGTGGAAAAGCAAGCCAAGAGTTTCCAAAGTGTGCCGTACTGACCCGACCTACCGGCCCCCCCAGGCCCCCCTCAGTCTTTGTTAAAAAGAGAAACAAAGCTAACGTTAAACCTGACGTGTTAATCACGTTCAATGCTAAACGCGGTAATCATCGAATTAATTTATAAATATCAACAGTATCAGTTCCTGCTGACTCGAAAAGCACATGAACGCATCATAAGCTACAGAAGGTTTTACAGCAGGGACTTTAAAGGCACAATAGGTGCATTAAAATACAGTTCTTTAAGTTACGCCTTAAAAACGCTTTAAACTAATCAAACTGAGGCAATAATTCAGATTTCTTTAGCTGCAAGTAAACGTACTGAGGGATGGTTTGAGGGCCCTTTTGGCAATAAAAACGTGCACTGAACCAGTCTGAACTCCTCCTAATTTAACTAAAGCACATCTTTTTGCTCATAAAGTCTGATTAGAAAGGTTGCTCATGTGCTTTGACAGTGAAAAACCTCAACCGTCAACACTCTTTGCCCCGCTTCCATGACCTTTTAAAACCTCTGTGTGTGGAGCAACAGGGCACTGTTTAGTGTTTTCTGTGGGAGTGAGTTCGGGGGAGTGTCGTCCGAGCAGAGATACAGATGAAAGAGCGCTGAGGAGGAACGAAAGGAGAAGAGCGGTACCAGCCACGGCTCGGATTAATGAGCACCTGCAGCAAGTTTATCTGCAGCTCTGGACAGTGACAGAACAGTCAGAGCAGGGCATCCACATGCCTCTCATACCTGCTTTAATCCAAACCATTCATCAGCCGCTCAACACAAACATAACCCACTGAGCCAACACTCACCCGCGTGGCTACTGTGGAGTCAAGTACCTGTTTCAGGAACGAACACTTGTATATACAGTACTTTGGTGTTTTATTTTTTTTATTTAAAGGTTATTTGATATGAAGAAGTATGTTTTATTCTCTGTGTCACACACTACAGCGTTTATTTATTTATTTATTTAATTATATACTTGGCTCTAGAAGGCCTTTTACAAAAAAATACAATCCTAATTTAAAAAGCCTAAATCACAATTAAACAGTTAAAAGAGATCGATTATGGTCACAAAACTGAAATCTAAAAAAAAAACACACACTTAAGTTCATTTTTAAAATCCCTGTTTTAGCTCAGGAGCCAGTGCCTTCCACAGAGTAGTGCCATGAACCGAAAAAGCAGTGCCTTTGTTCCACTTCATTCACACAATGAGGAATTTCTGCTCCAACAAATCACCCCAAAGCATTATGGGATTTTCTGACTTAATAGCAGGGCATTTAAAGTTTCCCAAAATGCATTGACAACAGAAGTGAACAGTCACACGTCTCTTTAAACTGTACACAACATGTGCAACTTTGACCTTCTGTGGCAAAGAAAGTTAGTTAATCTACGACAATGTTGGGTGATTGTTGGGCCAGTGACGCAGCACTGGTGAGAATGTTGGGACAACAGATGGAAATGAGTCTGTTTACATTCATGTCTCATGTGTGTTCATCAACGAGCACTGTCCCAATCAAATAAATGAATCAAACCTCAAACTGCTGTAACTGACCTGAGCTTGTACACAGGATCTACAACAGCTTCCCTCTTAAGGCAAGAAAGAGTTGCAAAGAGTCAGTGTTATTCATTAATGGGAATATATCTTGACAAACTGTTGTGTAGTGTCCAAAGCCTTTTACAAAGTGCACTATATGCTCTTTATGGTTACGGTTCAAGAGAGAGGAACTACAGCTAAACCACCTTTTAACATGTTTATACAAATACATGCTCAGAATAAATCAATGTCTCATAGCTCATAATAGTGGCTGGCACAGACTCAATGTTGCACTTGACATTGGAGCTGGAACAAAGACGGGGGAAAGTATTACTCCAACGACAAGGCCATTATGTAACTCACAGAGCTGACAGGAACAAGAACAGAAAAAAAAACACAATTAACTGTGGAATATATAACTTATTGGGAGAGAATAAGCTCAGTTGCTTTATGAAAATACATGCCTCTATAAATAAAAACAAATGGTTAAAAAGCCAGAGGTCATCTGTCAAAGGCATGGGTGCTAACAACTCTCTAAAAGAAAAGTAGTCAACGAAGAATTCAATGAAAATACTTGATTTTGATTTGATTTACACCTGCAGCTGCTGACAGTGGAAGCCCTTCTCACACACTCTCTCAGTCCTTCAGCAGTGTCACACACTCTGGAGACAAACTGGGGCTCAGTGTTTAACCCTGGCACTTCAACAGGAGGGGCTGCCATCTTTACTGTTATTGGACGACCTCGCTTTATCAACTGAGCTACTGTCGCCCAGAAGTGTTTGTAGAGACTGTAGGGGTCCTACACAAGAGTTATACACAGAGGCCCTCAAAGCACACGAAATCTGAGGCAAAGGTATATTCTTATTCAATTTTCAAAAGACATAATCATTGTGATAAAATGATCAGTTAGCTCAGTGTTTGACTCAAGGGGAAACTCCAGACTTGTTTCCATCTTGCAGGTCACTGGGTTCTCACTGGGTTCTAAAAGTTACTCATTCATGTGTCTTGTATTTTGAAATGTTACTTGAGTAAATGTACCTTTACCTGTCTACCTCTGGTACGAGTCAAAAACGTTGATAGTACTTGGTTTAATACTGAAAATGTTGGAAGAGTGCTATAAGAAAACAAACTGGCATCACTATAGGCCTTATTTCAGTTATTATACATAAAACCACTTCCTTCTTCTTACTCTAACCATAAAGAGGAAACTCTTCAACCACAAAGGCCACACATTTGGTTCTCTTTTTTGGGAAAGTCCTTGGTTTCTTGTCCTGATCCACCACTCCCGTCTCAAAAAGCTCATACATGTCTAGGTTTGCTATAAAATGAAATGTTGTGCTATGTTATGTTCGAATGAGGTTTTAGACCAAAACCAAGCCTTCATCTAAAAAAACTAAATGACTGAAGACTGAAGGTGGAGCTAACAGGACAGAAATGGACCCAATTTGAGACTAAATCCAGGACAACACCAGGAACCTGGGGGAGATAAGGCCCCTTTTTCCACTTTTCTGTTGTTGTTCTGCTGTGTGTCCCGTTCGGAGGCACATGAGCGTCCCACAGGAGAGACCCTTGGACACTGCTTGGAGGAAATGCGGGGGCCATGGGGCCACAGAGTAACAATCTATAGACACCAATAGGAAGTCCTGGACAGGGCAGATAAGTGATGACACCACCTCCTCTGAACCCACTGCTCTGAGTGGAACACTGACAACAGCTGACCCCAAGGGATAAGCAACTGTCAGTAAATGACATCTAAACCTATCCACAAAACTTTAAAACCCTATTAAATCCATCACAAACTTGTTCAAATCCAACTAAAACCTGTTCAAATCCAACTAAAACCTGTTCAAATCCATCTAAAACCTGTTCAAATCCATCTAAAACCTATTAAAATCCATCTAAAACCTGTTAAAATCCAACTAAAACCTGTTAAAATCCATCTAAAACCTGTTCAAATCCAACTAAAACCTGTTAAAATCCATCTAAAACCTGTTCAAATCCATCTAAAACCTGTTCAAATCCATCTAAAACCTGTTCAAATCCATCTAAAACCTGTTCAAATCCATCTAAAACCTGTTCAAATCCAACTAAAACCTGTTAAAATCCATCTAAAACCTGTTCAAATCCATCTAAAACCTGTTAAAATCCATCTAAAACCTGTTCAAATCCAACTAAAACCTGTTCAAATCCATCTAAAACCTGTTCAAAATCCATCTAAAACCTGTTCAAATCCATCTAAAACCTGTTCAAATCCATCTAAAACTTGATGAAATCCAACTAAAACTTGTTGAAATCCATCTAAAACCTGTTCAAATCCATCTAAAACCTGTTGAAATCCATCTAAAACCTGTTCCGAGCCATACATATACATACCTTCTCCACTCTTTTCCTTCAGGGAACTCTCAGTCTATTTTTGATCTAATCTAGACTAAACTCTAAAAATGTTTAAACTAGGCTGCGATCCCACCTGATCACAAACCTCCTTATTTCATAATCATTTGAACAGAAAATGGCCTGTTCAAATAAAACCATGAACCAATAAAAGAAAAGGAGGAGTAATTCAAAAAGAACTGCACAGACTCAGTTTGTAGATGTCGAAGCTCTCAAAGATGCTCCAAACTTAAACGAGTGTTAGTGTTAACAGGTTGTAAAGCTAATCGGTGATATGTTTCCAGAGTGATAACACAGTGTTAAACATACACAGACCCCCGACACACACACACACACACACACACACACACACACACACACACACACACACACACACACACACACACACACACACACACAAACCTACACAGGTTCACACAGTGTATTTTTAGAAACTGCTGATAGTTTTAAGTGGAGGGGGGCATAATTAAAGACAAACACCTGCCTCTATTCCAGCAAATGTGTGTGTGTGTGCATCTTTAAAAAAGTGTGGGATGTCTTTGACCAGACAGTGTTATTTAGCTGACTTTTGTTACAGTTTCTCTGATCCGGGCCTGTATCCTCTGGATGATAGTACAGCAGGGCAGTTTTTACACTGAGAGTTGAACACAAGTTGAAAGTTGACACTTTGCACAGTTCAAAATCAGAAACAGTTCAAATAACCCAGGTTAAAGCGAGGCAGAGTTATCAGTCTGGGTCTTTACTGTAGAATTTGTTGCTGTAAAAGTCAAACATAACCTATTGAGGGTCTAGTTATACATAAGTATCACATTTATTTTTTTTCTTGTATTTTAGACAAAAATTTTTATTAATCTAAAAGCTTATTGTAACAAGAAGCATCTTTTTATCTTTTTTTTTAAGACCTTAGAGCAACACTGTGTAAGTTGTAGCTAGTAGCATTGTGTAATTTTAAACACTGAAAATATATATTATCATATTAATTTAATGCTTCTTAGGCACACAATTGGTAGAATCATGCCTATTTCACTGACGCAGTCCCCTCAGCCGGACAGAAAACACTGAAACACAGTCTGAAGTTGTCTGTGGTAGAGCTGCTTTTTTCTCAAAACTTCACTGTCTACCTAAAGACAGTGAAGTTAAAGCAGCTAAAGCCTCTTCTTGGAACAAACATCACAACACAATGAGCCAGACTCATGCCTTGCTCCACCTGCAGCAGCAGCAATGTTTGACAAATTGATTGATTTTATTATTGTCTTCTATGGTATCTTTCTTGTCATTTGTTTATTTTCATTGCACTTGCTGCTGTAATTAATGAATTACTTGCACTTTTTGACGAGCCTAGTTCAAGAGCTAGTGTGTGGTCTATGTATCCTTAACAGTCTGACAGTCTCACAGCAAACACTGACTGCAAACTGAACTGCCCTAATGAGATAATTAAAGGTTTCTAAATCGGACTCCATTAGCTACACTTTATAGCCTCAGTGGGGACCTGTTTTATCAGGTAAGGTCACTTTTAATGTCAAGTAAATGCACTGGAAAGCCATTAAGACTTAATTAAGCCTGTCATGATACATTTCTATTGCTCATTTTGTCTTCAGAGTATTGATACAGTTACACGTCTTGTGTTTGGGATTGTTTCTGTGACGCACACCTGCTGCTCCTCTCTGTGTCAGATAAACTGTCTAGAGTTAAGACCTTGTAGTTACTCTTTAAATGTAGATGATGTGGATTAAGACAAGATGTAAAATCCCATCATCAACAGTATTTGCAGATAACAATGAATGATGAAGAAAAAACAAAACGTCTACCCAGACTAGATTAACTAAATGATAACTGAATAATGTATTCATCAATCTGTGATGTTAATTTGAAGTCTATTGGCCAAAACTCTTCATGGTCTCTCATATTCAACTCATTCCTTTACTGTTGTCCCTTTAATAAAACACTGTTACAACCTGTAATTGAATCACCATAAGACGTCATCAAGGCTTAATAATGAAGAATATTTAACAGGTGAGAATAATCAGCCCACAGCAGGAGGAAAGGAGCGCTCCCATTGGTCAACATTCAAGTAAACGACAAAGGACCAGGACCAGGCGTCATTCTGAGACAAAATACATCATAATCTACAGCAAAAACAGCTCATAAAAGAAAAAAACATAGAAAAGGGCAGTTAAATAAACACAGATAAATGCTGGCAATGCTTCACGCAATGTTTAACGAGACAGAGATAATTACAGGGTCACAACAGTCTGATGCAAAACTCAGAGATAAAAGTTTCAGGTCAGCTCTAAACTTCAGTTTAATGTCATGTATTAGTGTTTTGTAGAAAATTGGTTCAGACTGACCTTTTTTTCTTTAGAACTTGGGAAAAGCGTGGCTTACAGCCTGAATTCTAGCTGCATTAGTGTAAACACAGTAGTCTAGTCTGTTCCATAAAGACTCACACAGTCAGGCTCACTCCAGTCTCACTTGAGAAATGGAGAGTACACCGTGTGTCGGCAGAACATTGAAGTTGAGCATTGATTCGATCGAGCCTCAATGAAAAACTACCCCACATCCCTTTAATAAACAGAATAAAGAAGACGAGCGAGGAGCACAGAAGCGTACACGCTGCATTAATGAGTGAATGAGAGAACTGAATTAAACGCCTTTTACCAAGCGCTACTTGTGAGCTGCACAAGAATAACACAACACAGACATAATCTAATCTGTTAATGATGGCTCGTGTTAAATAAACGCTCCACAAAAGGTGACTTTGTCTTTCAGTTTACACATCTCCAGAAGAAAAGAAAAAGATCGGCTCATCCACAAACATGTCAAATACATGTGATATTTAGGATTAAAATGTCACTTACATTAAATATGAAAACAAACTGCCTCAGTCTCATATAGATTATAATTTATCTCTTATTTTTTATATTGGCTGAATATTTACTTGATGGTTTTAGTAGTTAGTAAAGTTAATTAATCTGATTAAACATTAGAGAGACAGATCTAAAATCAGTGCTTTTACACTTTGTTATAAACGTTCTCTGATTTTCCTGATGTTGGGGTTAGGCCTGACCTTAAACCTGCTCTGGACCAGGCTAACCTGCATGAGTTTCCATAGACTGTGTCTGACTCAGGATGAGTCTGTTTTATGGAACAGAAATTACAACAAAATGAGCCAGACTTATGAGCCTAGCTTTTTGTGTTAGCTAGTTTAATGAAACAGCATTAGCTAAGTGACCCCAAATCAAAGGTGGGTCACAAACAATCTTATTTGAGGCGCCAAAGCACTTTTCCTTTAACAATAAAAAAACCTGGAAGCATGATTGTGATGGTTGCTAGGCATTTAATTAAAACAGCTACTTTTGCTGGTTAAAATGGCAGTAACAACATAATAACTCTTAACAAAATTACTTAAAACCAAACTAAAAATTTTAAAAGCACAAAAAGTTTGGGTCATAACTAATTTTTAATTTTGAAATATGGGTCCCCACAATTAAAATCTGGGAAACACTGGTCTAAAACAAGGTTAAGGAACATTTTGTATGTTCCCAATCCAAACTACAAAATAAGAGATCCTCTTTGTCGTCACGTCACCCCAAGATAAGAACCACAGAACTCATTTGAAGGCTCTCGGAAGATATTTTCCCACCGAATAAACACCAAAGATTGCTCTGAGAAACCTCCAGCTGCTCCAGCTCTCTAGTATACTCACTCAGAACGAGCAGCAGCCACATGATCCTGGTCCTCGCTCTCATCCTGCTTCCGTCCTGCTCACTGTGGACGACAAACCGGGCTCAGGGCTGACCACAGACTGACGCCCGCCTGTCACGCTCTCCTCCCGTCTCTATCAAACGATGCGTCCCTGAAAAAAGTATTGTGGGTCTTGTTTTTTGGTTGAAGCCAGGAATGCTTTTGTCGCTTTGGGGATTTGCTGAGTGTTTGGTGCGTCTCCTTGGCTGCGCTCTTGTCTCAGCCCCCCTCCTGGTCCTGGAGCTCTTGTTTTGTGGTGTGTGTCTCTGTGTGTGGAGCTCTGCCATTCTGCCCAGTCAGTCCCCCCGCCCCCGCCCCCTCCTTATCATGAGAAGGCAGGGCAGAGCCAGACCAGTCCAATAACAGAGCTGACGGCTGCCGGGGTTTTTTGAATAACAAAGGAAGCGCCGAGACAATGTGTTCCCAGGTCGTGATGCTTCAAAAAGCGGTGCAAGGACGGAGGGTGAACTCACACGGCCTTGATGTGTCTTTGATCAGAAAAACTGAAAAATCCTTCTTTTATGGTCCACTCTGTGACTTTAGTTGTCTTCTGGCACGACCAAACTCAGCAGGTTTCCACTTGAGGCAGGTTTCCACTTGAGGGGTCTGGTCAGAATGGAGTGCATTTGTGGGCGTGTTCATGAGCTTTACTTCGGGAACAGTACGGTATGAGTTGGGTCAGTTTCCATCACTAAAAAGAAAACTGCATTGTATTATTCTGGTCCTAAGTGTGTGGTCCACTTTCCAAAAGGTGGAGCTAAACACGGCAGTCAGCTGATTGGATGAGAGAAAAAGTGTTGTTGGCCTTGTGCATTCTGTTTTTTACATTTCTGGATTTTTTTCTCTCCTCTATCTTGAATGTTCACTGGTGGAGTTGATGACAAGGCCAGGGGGCGGTCCTACATCCAGTTCCCTCTGGACACTAAAGAACCAGGACACATTGGAGGAAGTATGTCTCTCAGCTGTGGACACTTTCCACCAGGAGGAGCTGGAGGAGGTGTCTGGGGAGGGGGAGGTGTTCTTGCTCGTAGTGCTGCTCCAAGCAAGAACACGATAAACTGGACGGCTGACTTGTGAAATTTGCAGTTCATTGTTGTTAAACAAAGCGCCCCTTAAACAGTGTCCTCCACTCTCAGACCCGTCCCGAGTGGAGACTGAAAAAAGTTGAATCTTCATCATTTGTGTCTAATTACCTCTGCACCACTCCAGCTGGACTCCTGTTTGACGTTCGCATTGAAAACTCGCACACATTCACAACTCAGTGAGATGTTACCATGACTACGGAGACTCACAAACATCACAGTGCTTTTCTGCTCTGCCTCCTCCTCTTTTCTCGCCGAAAACACTCCTCATGGTAGAGTCATGTGGTCCTCGGCACATGAACCCCTGCACAAGTACTGAGTCAGAGTTTACCGACATTCCGTGTTGACATTATTTGCATCATTTTCCTTTATTTCAAAAGGAGGATGGTCTGGTCTCACAGTAAATCCCTTTTTCTGCGATTCCGCAGACGGACCAATCACAAGCCGTTTGTCTGCTGCAGGGTGTGGTTTGCTGGCCACGTCATACACAAGTTAACTCGGCTCGCGCGGCTCGTCCAAAACATTCAACACAGTCAGACACTGTTACCGAGAGACAGTTTATTTCTGCTCTTGCCTCGGTGTTGTTAAGTATAAAAGCGATGAAACTGCTCTGGTGTCCGCTCTACTGCTGGCCATGTTAACTAGCCGCACTAACGTGGCTTCCTTGTTGACAACCAGCTGTGTGGTGTTGCCTTTTTTTGTGTCACGTCCGTTGTTTCTCTGATTGGTTAACATTCCTCTTGTAAACCTCGCCTTTAAAATGCCACAGGGTACCAGACTAACTTCTTTGTGTAGAATAGGAAAAGAGTTAGTTGTGGCTGACCAGGCAACCTGATCTGTAAAAAGTACAGCGCATTTAAAATAATGTTAGCTCTACTGACCATTGTGCTTTAGAAGTACAAAAAACAAAACTAGCTTCTTAGAACAGGGCCCTCCTCGACTGTAGCTGTCGTTTTTACAATACTATTACTTTGAAATAACTGTCGGATATGTATTGTGTTTTTGTGCTGCAGATTTAGGAAAACTCCAAATTAAGTGGTTCTTCCAATAGATGAAAGGTTGGCGGTTCTATTACCAATCCTCACTGTCCCGGGTCAAGACACTGAACACAAACCTTTCTCCAGTGTTTCTGACTCTTGAAACGAATGAATCCCAGGATTACATTTCTGAGACACAACAGTTTTATGGGGCAACGATATTCTAATGTTCCAATGAAAAACTCTTTCTTCAAATGCACTCATTTCTTGAATCAGTGCTAACCCCTCCCTGCCTCCTTCACCAATCTCTAACAAACCCTCCATAAGTGTTTGGACCTGGACTGTTTGGTTCTCTTTTCTTTTATCCAGTCTTGGCTCAGTTTCATTTCCTCAAAAATTTTGCTCATTTGTTGTTCTGTGTTATCCAGCGGCTGTTGGTAAGAAGCAGAGGAACAGCGCTGAGATAGCATCAGGGCGGGGGTTTGCTGCTGTTTCCGGCTCCTGGAACAGTTAGCAGTCATTAATAAAACACTTCAAAGATTTCACTACGACAATTTGTCTCAGATTTGCACCAACACACATGAAGTACATAACTGTCCCGACTGAGCTACTGTTAATCACAGTCTACGTCAAAGTCACTCCCTCTATTTAAGAGGCTCTGTGTGTCACAGGCTTAGGGCATTATTCAGTGATGCTAATCTTCCAATGCCATAAACTACTCTAATAGCTTTCTTTTTCTGATGTGTGTGGTTTTAACACACTATGGGCAAAATCCACCACTAAGCATACACTAAAGAGATACTTAACCCTACTCGCTTAACTTTATTTGAGGCAGATGCATATTTAAAGTGTGAGCACATAAACGCAAAGACGTGAAGAACACAGTGGGTCTAGGGCAGCTGCTACTCTTCACAGCCAATCAACACTCAGCAGATATAAACTCATCAGAGGCCTGTTGCTGGAAGCCGGTTTAGGTTTTGATCCAGGTAGGTTTGGTTTGAGCAGACTCTGAGTTTTCTGCCTCCAGAAGGTGGTTTTATTTTGTGTGGGTTTCATCGTCATGGTAACTGACTCTACACAGCTACCCCGCTCCAGATTAGGTTTGATTCTGGTTTAGAGACCGTAAAACTAAAGTGGACCAATCAGATGTGAACAAAGTCACATGGATCTGGCGCTGCATCAACTAAATGCTTTCTTCTTTGCCTCACTTTTCTGATTCAGAAAATACAGTCAACCATGCTTCCAGCAACATGCCCACATGCTGAAAATGTTATGCTGCCACAATACAACCTAAGTTTGATTGAAAATGTGTAAATTGTTTTTGATTCATCCTGTTAATCTTGAATCAATTTTATGACATTTTTTTACTTAATGTTAAAACAATTTACACATGAAATCTTTCGAGGCCATGAGTTGGTAACTCTCAGTGTAAACCAATTAAAGTTACTGTCTTAATACAACCAGCTTTTTTCTTTCTCCGGTCTTTCCCTCTAAGCTGAATGTTATTGGCTGTTCACTGCCAGACACATCCAGTGATCATTGGTTTAGGGTTTAGACCTGAGTTTAAACCCTAAACCAGCTTCGTGCAACAGATGAACCCAAAGTTACACAGTTGTTTGGTTTTATCAACTCAGAACTGTGTTTGTTCAACCAGCTTCCAGCAACAGCCCACGTGCTGAAAATGTTATGTTAAACAACCTCAAGGCAGCATCATGTATGAATAAGATCCACAGGTCCTTTGGAGTATGTTGTTAGCAAGTATCTCTTTAACAAGCTCTTTAACAATCCTAAGGTTTATAAAACCAATGATGTTGTCAGACCATATTGGCAGAGTAGACTAAGAATAGCTACATTATGTCAATATTAAACATCCAGTTGTATTTCACTTTTCCTTTTTAATTAATTTACTCAATATGAAATCCAGTAATGGCTGGTTTTCATTTTACTCTCCATTAGCTCAGGGAGGCCACAGTTAATGAACTCACTCACTACTGTTTCAGCTGACGCTCTGGGACAGAGGACGTGGGACAGAGGGGAGGGGGAAGGATGTGTCAGAGCGCTTCCTGATGCCTCTGTTTGTCTTGCGATCGCTGGTCCGTTCAGAGCCGACCTCTGAGGAAGGATGTCCACCTTTGATGTTAACTTTAGGCTCTGCTGATCCTCCGCTCGGGAAGCTATATTTAAATAACTCAGAAAAGCAAAATACAGAGTAAAAAGGGCTGTGTGCCTTTAGAATCGCAAAGCGTGCACATGGTCAAAAAATGCAGGACTTCTTTAATGACTTTACTAACATCCATCACTGACGATAAAGCTACTCCTCCCCTCTGCGAGAACAACATCCAATTTCTCAACCAAATAAATACTACTTTGGGAGGTTTGAGGCACTTAACTCAACTGCTGCGAGAAAATCCATCCCTTGTCTGGATGAGCAGCCGCTCTGTCTGGACCCAGCCGATGTATGGAGAACCCTGAGGAAAGTTAATGCTCAGAAAGCAGCAGGCCCCGACAACATTTCAGGAAGATTGCCTAAAGAATGTGCTGTCTTTACCGACATCTTTAACATCTCGCTGCACCAAACTGTGGTCCCTTTGTGCTTCAAGAGTGCTAGAATTATACTGGTGCCCAAAAAATCCGCAATCTCCTCCCTAAATGACTACCGCCCCATAGCAGCACCTCTAATGAAGTACTTTGAGAGGCTGGTTAAGGACCACATGGTCTCTTGTCTCCCCGACACATTCGGCCCGTACCAGTTTGCCTATCGGCCCAACCGCTGCACAGGACGATCTCTTCTGTACTCCATCTGAGGAAAGAAGGAACGAACACTCATGTGCAGATGTTGTTTTTGGACTTCAGCTCCGCATTTAATACCATCTGCCCAATGCATCTGGTAAATAAACTGCCCCAGGCTTTAGCACCCCCTGTGTAATTGGCTGCTCAACTTCCTTACAAACAGAGTTTAGTCTGTGCGGCTGGGAAACAACGTTTCTGATGTCATCTCATTGCACACCGGCTCCAGGACTGCGTCATGAGCACGCTGCTGGGATCTTTTTTAATTTCCTTATTATTGGTATACATTTGCTTTGCATTTAAACTGTTGTTTTTATTGTATTTGTGCCACTGCATTATGATCAATTAGCTGCATATAACCATCTTTTTGAAGTATCTAAAGCGGATGAGTTGGGGTACTGTGGGGAAGCTGGCCAAAGTGGTCAAAAGTAGGAGGCAGACTCCAAGAATATTCCCGTCAAACCCAATTTATTGTGCACCGTGGTAAACGTGGAAAAATAATACATATTTACAAAACCATAACTGAGCTTAACTAAGTCAAAAGCAACAGAAATTAACACAAATGAGAAAACCCCACGTGTACCAGGCTACTTCTCCTCTCAATTACTCCCAGTCAGCTTTTATACTCTCCCAGCAGGTAAGGCCCCTCCCCTGGACTGGTCTATCTCACTTTAAAGGTAAGGCCAAGACTTTACCTGTTTGCAAAGGGTAAGAACTTGCTTCCTTCAAAAAGGATTTAAATCCCATATATTATAACATTGTTTAACTAAGACTATAAACACAAAGAACTTAATCACAATACAGAAATACATTAAACTCCAAAATAAAATCCCAACAGATTTCCCCTCCACATGGTCTAGCCCATGACCTCCCCCTGAGGTTATAATAATGGCCGACATAAGGCCCTCCCCCTCTTTGACCTAACCATGTGGTGGACCAGGTAAGTTTGTAGATGAATGACTTTAACTCAAATGTATCAACTTTATAATTAAACCTATTTAACAGAACTGTGTGTTGTGTGCTAATTAACTGAAGAACTAAATACAAACTAAACAAAACAAACCCGGGATAGTTTAGCTTAGCTGTATTGTTGAGATGGCATTGATTGTAAATTAACACATGTGTGAAATGAACAACTACATAAACTAAAGGTGAACTATGGGACAAACCCACTTTGTCACAGGTACATATCCCAATTTCATTCCACATTTGTCAACCAGAAAACCAGACAAAGACAGGACAGCATGAGCCAGGGTTTAGAACCTAGTGAGCGCCACAGGTATCACTTTTATTGTGTGTAAAGCAAAATCCATGTCTAAACCACTCCTACACATGCCTCCCACCTGAGGAAGAGGAATTCATTTAGTCAGTTTTCTGCTGGAGGGACTATGTCTCTTAAACTGGCCTAGGAACGGCCCGGATTTTCAAAGCAGGAGGAAATGTCAGGGGACAGGGAAGTGTGGATATCTGTGCTTAGACTGCTGCCCTTGCAATCTGGCCTCAGATAAGCAGAAAAAGATGGATGGACAGTTTTTTGGCAATGATGTAGCTACACTGTGGCTCAGGTGCATGTGACAAGTCCCGTGCAAGGCCTTTTCTTCCATGTTTCTGGGCATTTCAAAAAGGAAGTGAGGTCAAGCGTTTAGTGAGCCACTGTGTTGTGTAGCTGTACCTGATGGTCCGGCCGTCCTCTATCTGCAACACTTACTGGGTACACCTCAAAGTTGTTCTTTTACATCTACGTGCACCTTCACTTCTGTCCTCTCTTTCATTCTTAGTCCCACCTTCAAAGGAGACTTTGAGAAGAGAGAACACAGGACAGAAGAATGAAGAGAAGTAAGTCAAAAGTAATGAGACATCTTTTCCTCTGGAGCATCTCTTGACGACTCTTTGTGACATTAATGCATCAAAACCTAAATCTATTAGCAGCTCATCTCATCGGGCCTGTAACATTCCTGCTGCATGAGCTCAGGCGTTTGGCGGAGGCTGGTGCTGCGTTGGTTTTGTCCACACCCCAGGCCTCCCCCCGATCGCTGCACTGGCCCACTTCAATGAAATAGCAATGTGAAGAATGTGAGAGTACATTCTCTACAGATCCCCCTGAACTCCCTGCTCTGAACTCCTCTGGACCTCCTCAGCCTCCTTTACACTCACCCTACACAGCCCACTCAGTCAAATGTTGTTTAGGAAGAAAAAATGTTGTTTGTGAAAACAATAACTCTTGAGGGATGTCATGATTCCTAATACCTAGTGAGAACTTATCAGGACTTGACCTTTTTCCTCTTTAAACACTTTCTCATCATGTTTCTTCAGACCTTTCATGCTTTTGTAGAAAAATTGCATAAAAAGTTTCAGTGAGAACTTCTGATAATGGCTTTTTTATGCATTTTTTACCCCTAGCTTCAACCCTGTTCAGATCCGACTAAACTCTTTTCAGATCCAACTAAAACCTGTTCAGATCCAAC
>CM044547.2:8547619-8602619 GCA_024416835.2 Perccottus glenii | reverse complement strand
AGATTTATTCTGAAATCTAGTGTGTTTCTAGAGATTTAAAGCATTCATTTGATGTTACACAGAACCTGGGGAGAGCATATCCCAATTCAAATCTAACCTGACCCAAATAGAACTGCTCAAAGAGTCTGTTTCACAGTACCATCTGGGGAGGCTCCCATTGAAAGCATTTACAAAAGGGAGGCGCCTTCGTTTGGAAACTTGGTAGGCGATTGGATGAAGCACTGACTATATATCCGCCTACCAAGAGATTTGTTTTAGCCAATAATTATTATAATATGTGAGGTAATCCTGTTTGGTCCGCAATTGAGACAGTTTTTTCAATTTTGGCCCCTTCTCCATTTGTTTGAAACGCCTGCCTTGACTATAGGACTTAAGTTGGTCCTACCTCTGGATAACCCTAACAGTAATTGTTTTTTAATTATTTCCCCAAATATCTGTTTGTGTTCTCTGGGGAGGAAAGGGTGGTGTATATTTGACCTGCAAAAGCACGTGTGCATGCATTCTTCCTGCTCTGTTGATTCTGGGAGAAGGGAGCGGTGCCGGAAGAGGCCAACAGGAGCTTCCCTGTCAAGTGTATTGGAGGAAATGAGGCACGGGGCGTGGGTTTGAGGCTGTGGGGATGGGACCAACCACATGACTCTGACAATCAGATATTTGTCCCAGTATGACTCAGGATGAAGAGGAGTGTGACTCAGGATGGAGAGGGACTATAGAAGATCAATATTAGGAAGCAATAAAGCTTCAAATGAGACAGATATACATTATTATTATTTTTATACATTGGTACATACAGTAAAGGCCATAATAGAATATCCGTTTATGGTAACAAAGGATGTTTTTTATTACAGTGCCACCTCTTCTCTCCAGTGCAGGTGGATTTTATTCACTTATATATGGAGATAGTTATCATATGAAAGCCAGAGTCAGAATAGCATGACACTTTCCCAGTAGGATCTTCTGTTGCTGTTGCTTCAGTGTTGACAAGTGCTTTAGATCAGCTGCCAATGAGAGCAGACCCCTGTGAATGAGAGACTGTGATTGGACAAAGCTCAAGGCCACACACTTAACTTTCTCAAATATTTAATCCTTCTGAATAAAACCAGATTATTGTTATTACAATATACTTTGAGGTTATACACAATGCTGTTTAATACAAAAGTGCTCATGCTTTCTACATCAGGGGTCCCCAGCTTTTTCAATACCACGGACCACTTTCAAACTCTGCAATGTTTTCACAGACCATTTTGGGGTTGGAAGTGGGAGGGACAAACAAATGAATAATAAAATTACTACACTTAAACGTAAATCTAACAAAACTCAACATAATGTCGGTTATGACGAAAAAAAAATTTTTTCGTCCAGAAGGAACAATAGCAGACATATAAGACCGCAAGTCTTATATGTCACAAGTACTTTGGAATTCCACAAGAAAATGGCAACCTCAAAAAAGGCGGCAACAGCCAATTAACGGCCCTGCCAGTCATCAGATACCCTGCTGGAATGATAAGGTGGCCAAAGGAAGAGATACAGGATGCACAGGAGCAATAGCCACACTAATGTCAGAACAGCTGCACTGTTCCTAAACCACCTTGTGTAAGACATCAGTGACAAGCTCCACAGTAAACTTGAATTGAAGATTGAAGAGCAGAGGCAGACAAACACCCAGCGCCATCTTGACTGTTTTGAACAAGGGACTTGGGCCGCCTAAATGTGACGCAAGGCAACACTCCAGCGGCATTTAAATCTGATTGGTCGGTACAGGACATATCTGAGTAACTGACTGAAAGACAGAAAGAAATTGCATAAAAATTATACGATGCTCAACCACATAATGCCCTTCGCCAGGTGCACGTAAACTATTGTGCCTAAATCTTGAAATGTGGCCATATACCTGTCCTGTCTCTAACCTTGTGCACATATTGGTTATTACTAATTGTTCAAGCATAGATCTACCAGCTTAAATCGCTGAGGGAGTCTACACAGAGAGAACGTAAAATATCAGTGGCAGCAGCATTGTCTTGTGCGTTCATTGACAACAGAACAATGTGTAGTGAGAATGTGGGTACAAAGTAATGGTGACTGGTAGATTATTATTGTGCGTTAGTGATGGATAGTCCTATTCATTTCCGTGAACCGGTCCTTTCGAACATTTTGGTAATAATTAAGGAGCGGCAGGGCATCTGGGTGCCCCTGAATTTCTATGCGATGCCCCACTCCCCTGATTTACCATGTCATTCATTACAAATAAATAACGGGCTCATTTCTATTGTCTAGGTATCGTGCACTGTACTGTGAAGTAAATAAAGCAATGGTGGACGAGGGAATCACGGGAAGATTTGGAAAAGTAAGGTTATAAATAGCATAAATAAATAAATAAATAAATAGCACCTCAACAGAATTAAAGAAAAGGTTAAAGTAAAAGCATCTGAACTCAGTTTTCAAGGTGAAGACATTTTGTCTTTAATTCCAAGAGACTTAATGAATTCTGAGATCGACTGGTGAGAGAGCTGAGCTTAAATCTCTAGAGGGAGGAGTTTTCCCTGAAACCAAACCTGATGGACCAGGCTGTTCGGGTCTCATAGTCGTTGGCTTTGAAAGGACAGTGTGACTCTTGATGTAAGAGTGGTTAAGGCTCAGGAGAGTTGTTAGTGACACTGTTCCATTCAGGTGTTGTTGTTCTAGAGTTAAACTCTTTTTGAACTGGAAATAAGTAGTGTTTAAAGATATCTCCAGTAAACTGCAAATATGGTTGGTCCTGTAGTAGTCTCTTCATTGGTGGGTATGCAGGTAACGAGGGACATCAAAGGATGTGTATATATATATATATATATATATATATATATATATATATATATATATATATATATATATATATATATATTGTAAACTAACTTGAAGTGCTGTGCATTTAAGTTAGCCAAATAAATGTTGTTTACATTTACATACTGATTTTTCTTTAGTTGGAATTTTAAAAACAAAAGAAATCAACAGAATTTCTACATAAGGTTAACAAACCAGGGAGATTTTACATTTATTTTAAATGACGT
The DNA here is from genome assembly GCA_024416835.2 of Perccottus glenii. NCBI lineage: Eukaryota > Metazoa > Chordata > Actinopteri > Gobiiformes > Odontobutidae > Perccottus > Perccottus glenii. The sequence goes on along the minus strand of CM044547.2, from coordinate 8,599,572 downwards.
GAACAACGTTGATTCAACATGATTTTAGCAAACATACCAGACGTAGATGGGGCAACAACCAGAGACGAGCTAGCTAGACAGTCGAAAACTTTGCATTTCTCTGTCTGCACATAATGCACTTTTGAAAGGTGCTTAGACAGATTGCTTGTGTTTCCGCCCTTACATGCAAACATTTTGTTGCACTTATGACAACGAGAGTTGTCTGCATCAACTCTAGAGAAGTGTAACCACACTTTGGAACGTTTTGCTCTCTCCGCCATCGTCACTCTTTGTATTAAGCGGGGGTTTTCGTACTGTTGTGCGTGTGCTGCGCTCGTTGTGTTGTGTGTGTGACTGACAGAGCGCTGTGACAGACATCCTCCGCGGCGCGCATGAGAGATCTCACAGACAAACGTCTTAATATGATCCACATTAGAAATGTTTGGTGAGATAAAATGTGCACGATAACATTATTAAGCAAAAATACTTAGTACATTAATTTTTTTCCCCTCCAGTACCAAAAGCAGAACCGATAGCGTCAGATCTTATTGATACTACGGTCTTTCATAATTTAGCCCCGGGGCCAGTTTAATACCGGGTTTCGGTACCCATCCCTAGTCTTGTGTTGATGATATGGTGTTGTGAGTGGCCTAACAATGGAGCCAAAAGGTGGCCAGGTGTTCATTGATTTCATGAGTTTTAATCAGGATAATTAAAATAGAAAATTGCATATTGACAGTCTTTACTCTTTGACTTCTTTGCTCTGTTGAACAGCAGATGTTAGACATTTAGGAGCTGAGCTCCTCATGAGGCCAGCATATAAAGAATTAACAGCAGGGGGTCTGGGGGAGTTTTTAACAAAAGGGTTTACTTTTCTGTATTTTGGAGCATTTTGGATGTTAAAATAATACTAAATGGTGTACATTGTGGGATAATTAATTTCTGACCTCAGTGACCTCTCACACTCACATTTGTGTTTGAGAATGGTAGATGGTAGTTTTAAAATAAGCTTACCTTCATGTTTAACAGTCAGATTTACACAGACTGTGGATGTAACCTGTTCATTTGGCTCTAACAGGTGAGAGAGCTCCTGTTTCCTCTGTCTGCTCTGTCTCTGACAAAAAAATTATCAACGCTGCTTAAAAAGTCTCAGAAGTATTAGTATTGTTAGCACCATACCTTACCTTCTGTTGTAAAAGGAGCTAAATTCCTTGTTTCTTCATTAAGACGGAAGTCTGTTCAAACTCAGCCTTCATAAACGTTTCTGTCCAACAGGTCTTGACTGTGTCTTTTAGTTTTTTAATCAATCAATAATTACAGCAGCTAATTGTACAGATTAAACTGTAAATATAGCCCCCTCTCCACAGTATGTCTCATTTAAACTTGCGCGCCGCAGTCTCCGTTGAAACACAGCCAATAAGACTGGAGCAGCAGACTCCTCGCTGTTCGTCTGATTCTCAGTCTCAGTCTCTTCACATTTCTCAATGATCCCTCTCATCATTTACTTAGTTACAGAAGGAGGATAATACCTCATTCTGATGTTATTAGGCTGACTTAAAGATCGAAAAGAAAAAGACCACAATTTGTTTTCTCTTCTTCCCCGAGCTGCGGGTCCTCTAACCATCTTGACATAATTCCACACAACCAAATGTTTGAACTGAACAGGTCTACAAAGTTTAAAACTTATTTATCAGCACAAGTAGGCTGTGCTGAGCATTTATGTGAAACAGTTACTGCGCAAAATTACTTCATGTCATTCAATGGCAGCTGGATCACTTCGGTGCCCTACGCACAGTGTGTGATATGCATTGTGGGAGCGGCAGCCCTGGGATACACACACACACACACACATATATATATATATATATATATATATATATATATATATTGCACATTTCTCTATACAAGTTCTTGTTTCTTTTCACAGACAGCACCCATCAATCCCAAGTGCTCCAACCAGATCTGCAGGTAAAAACAAAAACCCAATTGTGTGCAATATCTTTTTATTTATGTGCAAATTTGTGTTTGTAAAACATGCTGTGTGCTATAAAAAGTGCTATGTGTATATTTAGGTGCTTAGTGACGTGTTCAGTGCGATGTGCATGTATACATTATGGAAACAAACCGCCTGTTTGTTACAGATGTGAATGTGGTTTTTGCATGCAATTCTTCAAAGAAAGAAGAAGCTGTGTTTGACCACATTCATTTGATCTGACGTCTTCTCACTGTGAACTTTCCGTGTTCACAAACTCACCAAACTCTCTTGAATCTAAATGTGCAGTGTTTGTCAGAGATCAGAGTGAGACTGAGACCAGACCAACAATGGACTGGTCCTGGATTCTCCTGCTTTTTCTCGTCCTTCTGCAGTTTTCAGGTGAGATGTGAGTCTGTTCATCCAGGTCAGAGTGAACTACAGTAAAAGCATGGATAAGTTTCTCTAAGTCTGGTTGAGACATCATCCCTTTGACTTTGAAAATGTTTTTAAGGTGATAAAATGCAGATGATGTAATTGACTTAATGTGACCGTGGAAATTCAAGTCTGAGTCCATGATGACCCCGAGATTTCTAACCTGGTTTTTAAATTTTAGAGAAAGGTGATTGCTGACACTTTCTCTTTGTTTCTGTGTTAAAAAAAGGATTAGTTAGTCTTAGAAAATTATTTTGCATCCACATGTCAATCTGTTCAATGCAGTGACACAGTGAATGGATTGATCCATTTTCACCTGCTGTGAGTGAAATGTAAATCTGAAGTAGGCATCTGGAGATAAGTCTGTTTGAGGAGAGAACAGGGACTCAGCAGCTTTAGTGTCATGGCTGCTCGTCAGGTCACCTGAGCAACCAGCCACTCCTGTGCTGCACACCTGCCAGCCATTACAATCAGGCTGATATATAAGCAGTCAACACACAACTCCTGTTGTCACCTTATACTGACGCCAGATGAACACATCCAGTTACCTGATTGTGCTACCTGGTACGGCTACCCTGGTACCATCACCTGTTCCTGCTAAACTGACCCAGTTTCCGGATTCTACTACCTGGTTTGGCAAACTTATTACCGGGTCCTGAGTCTCTTGTCCTCACCTCCTGTACCAGCTCGTCACCTTGTGTGTTGCCGGCCATCCTTCGGGTCCAACCAAACATGTTCAGTTAATTCACAACTCCTGTGTTTGCTACCTTGTGTCATTAAAGACCACACATCTTAACATTCGTCTGAGTCCGCTGTTACACTTTAGTTTCTCAAGGGTTTAGACCTGGTTTAGTCCTGAGCAGTGTTGGAAGTAGCGGCGTTAGAGTATAACGGCGTTACTAACGGCATTAATTTTTCAGTAACGGAGTAATCTAATTAATTACTTTTCCCATCGTTGTTAAGCCGTTATCGTTACTGAGAATAAAAATGGTCGCGTTACTACAATTTGGTTGAATAAAATGCGAGGTGTCATGCTTTGACTACACATCAGCTGCTGCTGGAGAGAGCAGGGGGTGGGATGATGACACCGCTGCAAAAGCGATGATTGGCTGATGCGGTCTCACTGCGCGCTCTGACTTCCACTAAACACAAGACAACGTCAGCGACAATGGAGCCAGGGAAATTCAAAGGTGGCGTTCTCGAACTGGAAGTACCGGCACTACTTCTTGTTAATTGAAATTAAAGGCAAGAATGTTTCTGTAACATGCTATGTCCAGGAAAAAAGACTTTATCCACGTCTGCCTCAAGTAACTCAAATCTTATGAAGCACCTCACCTCACATGCTAACACGACACTTGTTGCTGCTGCTAACCCCAAAGGCAGCTGCGTGAGTTCCAGTGAAGGAGACAGAGCCACTGTTAAAACAAGCTACGCTCGATTTTACGTGTCAGCAACAACCACTGCTTTAGTTGTTAGATGAGGAGTATTTTAGAATAGATTAATGTATTATTCATTTTCTTTGAGAATGAACAACATGTTAATCTACAGAGAAAGTTGGATTGTGTTTTGTTTATTGTGCAATAATTTACAGGTACAGAGATTTGCACTACTTAATGGCCAGATCTCCCTTTGTTTCTTTTTAGACAAGTTTACATTTGTGTGACTTAATTTTGCCCTTAAATTTTATTTTCAATATTTATTTTTTATGTTTTTATTTCTATGCATAACATATGGCAGACTGCAGTCTATTGAGTTGAAATAAATACCAAATGTTCTAAAATACTAGATATAGTGTTTTTATTCTTCAATCACTTAATTTAAACAGCTTTGATATTTAAAGTGTAACTAAACCCCTGGTCAGAGCCTAACTCCACCCACTCACAAAATTTGAAAAATGCTGGAAAAGTGGGCAGAGCCCAGCAGAGAAGGAGGGGACAAACCGAGGGCGGAGCTCAGCGGGGGCGTGAACCTGAGACCCGCAGTGACGGATTGATTGACAGCCTCTGTCAGACTCGTAAAGATGGAGACTTGAGGGACGCCACTAGCTTTGCTACGGAGCGGTCCTTCTAAGTGGAGGACATTTCTGTGCACACAGGGCTAGAGCCTTATCAATTTGTGCCACTGGCTCAAACCGCGTCTCAACAACTCCCGAAATTAAAGAGCGAAGTCTTGCAGCACAAGAAAGAACGGGGCCAGTGATAAAACGTTAGCATTGTCTAATTTAGGCTAATGCTAGGCAAATGCCAACAAACTTTCAGAAATTGCAAACCTATGCATTTACTTTGATTTTGGTTTGATTTAGTGTTAATAATTACACACAAAACAGAGATTTCAAGTCTCCCTCTACAACTGTTAAAAAAAAAAAAACTCTTGTCTCAACAGGTGCACCTGTAGCTCACTGGTCCTGGGAGAGAATGTGTTATAGACAGTGGTGGACGAAGTACACAAACCAAGTACTTGAGTTAAAGTACAGATACACTAGGTAAAATATTACTTCAGTAAAAGTAAAAGTACTCCCTTTTAACTTTCACTTGAGTAAAAGTACAAAAGTATTTGCCTTCAAATGTACTTAAGTATCCAAGTACTAGGCTATAATGCCCTTATAATTTTTGTCAGTCTCTTGTTCCCTTTAGGCGCCAGGAATTATTTAAAAAATACAGATTTTTGAGATCCAAATTTCAAAAGGCTGTGGTTTGAAAATGATACGAGATAGAGTCCTACTTAAACTTAGAAAAATGTCAGGTATGACCCAAAGTATTTAAGTAAATAAATTTTAAGCATCTAATTTGCATATAATTTGCATACCATGACATTATATATTGTTGTTTTTTCAGTACATACACACTAATGAACATATTAGAATAGTTTTTTTCTTTTTCTGAAATAAAGAATAACTACAACTTCTCATATACCATAACTAGTAAAAGTAAGCAAATAGTTCTGAGAAATATACACATGTACTGTATGTGTGTGGTTGCAGTTGCTTTATCTTTTCTTATCCGTCCATGTGGCATAGTTAGTAGAAGTTTAGAGTGTGGGACCTCTCATAAAGCACAGCACACAGCCATCACTTTTATTACGATCGCTGCTTTGATTAGTGCATTCTCGCTGACTATGTTTACTCTGCCTCTCCCTCCTCGACTGGGTAAAGTGTCAGGATGAACAACACGTATTTGTCCCAAACAGCTGTCAATAGAAGCCGCATTATTCCCAAAATCCCTGTCACTCCCGGCCACGGCAAGTACACCCGCCCCGGCTTCTATCACCTGTGCTAAAGGTAAAGCTGCAGGTGCTACGCGCACACGGCTTCCCGGCTTTAGTTTCCTCCCGTTTCTTTCACTGATGTTTGGTAAAATGTGGGAAAAACAGCGTGTGCTTTATGAGAGACGCTGAGATAGGCACGAGCAGCGGCGCCGCTGTCCAAGTCACAGACGCACTCACTCTCGTTCATTCTCACTTTCACTCGGCTGAAAAGACTCTAAAGGTAGATGTTCTCCTCAGAATCAGAGTCAGCCATTACTAATACCAAAGCTTCATCACAGGTGTATTTTTTTATTTGTCATTTTCATGTTTATCAGCTCGCGTGTAGAGAATGAGGCTTCTATTGAGCCGGTCCTGACACTCCCACTGAGACGCGTCTTTGAGGTCTTCTTCTACAAAAATATTTAACGGAAACACAAGGAACGACTAATTTTGCAAAATGTACTTGAGTAAAAAGTAAGATATTTGACGTTGAAATGTAGTGAAGTTAAAGTAAAAAGTATCACTTAATGGAAATACTTAGTAAAGTACAGATACTGGAAAAAACTACTTAAGTACAGTAACGAATTACATTTACTTCGTTACTGTCCACCACTGGTTATAGAGAGATACTCAAGGTATAGCGATGAAATAACACCAGTGTCAAGTCCAGTTAATTTAATAAGTAATATGCACAAAAGACACAACTCTAACCAAATAAAATATTTACATCACAACAAAGTAATAAACATTGTTTCTCATGTTGTAGGTAATGCACAGGTGTGACAGGTTGGTGAGTTGGCTGCATAAGTCCATCCAGACTTTGAGGCAGTAGCACTAACCCCCTGTGTTACAGTCTCTAACACTTGTATTGTAGTGTTACACTTATCTTCAGCTTTTTGGTGAGATGTGGTTAAATAGTTTAGTTTCAGGAAGAAGAGAGCAATGTTTTTATAAATAAGTAAATTTAATGTTTTACCCTCCACTTACACATACTGTACATGTGCACCAGCTCTTTCAGCGGTTATAGACACTTGTCTGCTGCAGTTTGGTCAGGTGGTGCTGGGGATACCTGGGCCAGCAGGTACAGATCATACCTCCTTGTGCTGTCCTTACAGAGGATTCCAATACTGGATTTATAAATATAGTTGGTATATAAAAAAATAAATGAAACATTGAAGTATGAAGAAACATTTATACCTGAAGTTACACACAAAACAATTGTTTAAAAACATGCATTATAAAATCAGCTATACAACTCAAAATGAACATGAATCAACATAAACATTTACAAAAGAATACATGTCTAAATGACACCCTTTTCTCAAACTGCCTTTACATAATTCTTATATTCTTTAGAGATTGTTCTTACAGTAAGCATTATATTGATATAATATTTTATATATACACACTTACTTTAAATAAAAAATAAATGTAATAGTAAATTCTCATACATTATTTCAAGGCAGGTCCAAAACTTTGTAAACCCTGCACAGACAGGACAGAGGCTTTTTACTTTGTGTTTGAAAGTCACTGTCAGTTGCACTTATTGGAACGAAGATGGTGAAATGCAAGAGCCAGACTTACACAGGCTGATCATAACTTCATGAGCTGTTCCAAAATTTTTAAGAATCTTGAGTGTGTTCAACAGTGTATTAGTGTTTACATTAGTCTAAATGTAGTCAGCAAAGTAAATCTAAGTCTCAGAAACTATCTGAGACTTCAGAGTCTCAGAGACTCTCAGAGTCTCTCAGAGACTTCAGAGACTATCAGAGTCTGAATCTAAGATGATAGACAGCAGCAAACTTGAAGGATGAAGTATCTTTAACAGTGAAGTGATGCAGAAACAGTAACCAGGTCCTGAAAATAAAATAAACATTTAAACATGATTTTATTTCTTAATTTAGACCATTTTAATGACAATAAAATGATAGATTATCACACAGCTTGTTAGAGTATTTTAAACAAACAATAGCACTATATTTAGCAGACTAAAGAACAGTTTCTTCCCCAGAGCTGTCTCTTAACTGAACTCTAACCCTTGCTGACCCCACTCCCCTCACAGACTCTCCTCTCACCCCCCACCATCCCACTCCCCTCACAGACTCTCCTCTCATCCCCACCATCCCACTACCCTCATAGACTCTTCTACCCCCACCATCCCACTCCCCTCACAGACTCTCCTCTCATCCCCACCACCCCACTACCCTCATAGACCCTTCTACCCCCACACCATCCCACTACCCTCATAGACTCTTCTACCCCCACCATCCCACTCCCTCACAGACTCTCCTCTCATCCCTCCACCATCCCACTACCCTCATAGACTCTCCTCTCATCCCCACCATCCCACTACCCTCATAGACTCTTCTACCCCCAATCCCACTACCCTCACAGACTCTCCTCTCATCCCCACCATCCCACTCCCCTCACAGACTCTCCTCTCACCCCCACCATCCCACTACCCTCATAGACTCTTCTACCCCCACCATCCCACTCCCGTCACAGATTCTCCTCCCACCCCCACCATCCCACTACCTCATAGACTCTTCTACCCCCACCATCCCACTCCTCACAGATTCTCCTCCCACCCCCACACATCCCTCTACCCTCATAGACTCTTCTACCCCCCACCATCCTCCCCTCACAGACTCTCCTCCCACCCCCACCATCCCACTACCCTCATAGACTCTTCTACCCCCACCATCCCACTACCCTCATAGACTCTTCTACCCCCCACCATCCCACTCCCTCACAGACTCTCCTCTCATCCCCACCATCCCACTCCCCTCACAGACTCTCCTCTCACCCCCACCATCCCACTACCCTCATAGACTCTTCTACCCCCACCATCCCACTCCGTCACAGATTCTCCTCCCACCCCCACCATCCCACTACCCTCATAGACTCTTACCCCACCATCCCACTCCCCTCACAGATTCTCCTCCACCCCCACCATCCCTCTACCCTCATAGACTCTTCTACCCCCACCATCCCACTCCCCTCACAGACTCTCCTCCCACCCCCACCATCCCACTACCCTCATAGACTCTTCTACCCCCCACCATCCCTACCCTCACAGACTCTCCTCTCATCCCCCACCATCCCACTCCCCTTGCACTACTGCACCTTAGCTACCAACTGTTCATACAGTACCAACTGTTTACATTTCGCATCATACTTATTTGCACTGTCCATGCTCATTGCACTACCTTAAATCTACTGCTTACCTTAAGCTAACATACAATTGTTTACATCTTCCTGTATTATTATTATTAGATTTGTTTATTTCTTTAGGACAGCGTACAGTCTACATTAAGCCGGAGCAGAGATGCTTGTACCAGATTATAGCTTAGCAGCTAATTTCCATCTGTAGTCCTATATTGTACATGTTTTTAGTGGTAGGGGAAACCGTAAAATTCTGTCTATAGTTGGAGACATCTGTATATTACATTTACATTTATAGTACATATTCACCTGTAAATGCTGTTTATAGAAAGAGACACCTGTAATTATTTTTATGGCACACACTCACCTGTTATAGTAATAACCATCTGTATATTTATATTCATTGTACATATTACCTGTAAATCCTGTACATCTCCATATCCTGCACGTATGCAACCATTGTATATATCCTGCACTTGCTGCTATTGCACTTCTGGTTAGACCTAAACTGCATTTTGTTGCCTTGTACCTGTACTTGTGTAATGACAATAAAGTTGAATCTAATCTAATCTAATCTAATCTAATAACAGTAAAAAAAAAAAACACTGAAGAATGAGACTAAACGCATTACTTTGTACAGTTCATGGTGCTCTCACTTCCATCTGGATGTTAGCTTCAGTTATCAGTGACACCTCACACCTTTTCCTCATTATTGGTGTAGAGCTAGGAGATTTAAAATGTTTATAAATGATATTAATATTTTATTTTAATTTAGAAGTACAATTGCACAATCTACAGGTTCTTTCTGTACATTTAATACATGTTTTAACTCTATTTAGGAAAAGTATGTGACAATCTTTCAATCTATAGTTTAATCCCCAAAACATGCACAAAAGCCAGAAGTGGGAATAAAATATTAATACGATTGAAATCTTTGCTTTCTTTAGTAGACTTGCAAGTAAAACGTCAAATAAAATTAGCATAAAAAAGTTTAACAGCTATTAGAGTTGATTTCAAATTAGTTGATAATTGCTGTCAAAGTCATGAAGTCCACTTACTATCGACGAACGAGAGCAAGCCAACAATGGCAACGAGAGAAGGGTGGAAAACCCTATTGAAAAAAACAAAATGTAGCTCGGTGGGAAGCTCCACTTGCGTTAGCCTGGTGTTAGCAACAGGTTAGCAACAAGTTAGCAATTGCCTTAGCCTCGGCTACAGCGGAGTGGGCGTAATTACCCACGCACGCGCTCATTATGCCCACCCACGGGCTTACGATGCAACACTCCCTTTGCCCATTTTAGTAACATCCTCTGACGAAGGAGTATGAAATGTCCGGATGTAATCGCCATTTTTTTGCCTTGACTTTGAGGCTATTTCGGCAAATAGGGGAACAATGGGCGGATAACATCCATAATTATTATACAATCTATGGTAGAGAGCCGTTAGTCAAGCCAGTATACGTCACGCAAGGAAACAATCTTAAATCGAAAAATTCAACTGCAGTAACCACCGTCCAACCTGAGGAGGCAGCACTTAGACGGTTTTACACCATAAAATGTAAAATTAATATACTTTATACTCAAATGTCAAAACTTTTACTCCGATCAGTGAACAGCTTTAATAAAGCCCCATTCTTACAGATCATTAACTAAAAAAAGTTGGTTTAGGGTTTAGTTACTCTTTAAGCTGTTATAGAACGTAATACCCTTATAGAACAGGGTTTTTCAAACTTTTTGTGTGTGTGGACCACTATTTGTAATCAAAAAATTTTGCGGACCACCTCATAACACACATAATAAAATGTCTACACACAGTCTTACCTGAATTAAGCCGCACCTCTAAATAGGCTTACTAGCACTACTATAACTAGTCATCACATCAGTGTGCAACAGGCTTGTTAAAAGAAAGTTTACTGCACACAACGGCTGCCACATGTTTTATGTTTTATTTATTTATTTACTCATGTGCCCAGGGCATAATCAGGTTACTTTGAACAACAGGCTTATTTCCATAATAATGGAAAAGAACACTTGGATAGTCAACATTTCAAAACCTTTGGCATTTCTGAAAAATTTTTTTTTCAGAAACACAAGAGCAAAAAAACGGAAAACAAATGGAAATTAAAATAACAGGTCTCTCCACAACCCCCCCACCCCCTCTTTTTATTGTCAACTTGACAATTTAATGCAAATGTTATATCAATATAGGCCTACATATTCTTTTAATTTGTTTATGGGAATTTCCTGGTAAAATGAAGGTAAAATATTATTTTATTTTGCCTTTCCACGGACCACCTGCAGTACCCTCACGGACCACTAGTGGTCCGCGGACCACAGTTTGGGAATGACTGTTATAGAACATAAAAAATAACTTCAGTTACTTTGCTGAGTAACTGAGTTACTTTTACAATGTGGTAACTGAGTTACTAACTCAATTACTTTTTGGGAGAAGTAATTTGTAACTATAACTAATTACTTTTTTGAAGTAAGATGACCAACACTGGTCCTGAGTTTGTTGTAAATAATAACTTTTAAATGTTACTGGTTTTGTGTTTTTCAACAGAAACAAATGGAGGATATATGTTCAAAACTGAGAGAGAAGGAGCAGACGTTTGTTTGTTCTGTGAAAATGTGACTCCTGATCAGCCTCAATGTGAATTTACCGACTGGGGCTTTTACAGAGACTTTGGTCAAATACCAGCACGCCTTTTTGTAAAAGGACAGAAGAAGAAAGTCAGTTCAAGAGTGAGTCTGTCTGAGAACTGTTCTCTGGTTTTAGAGAGAGTCTCAGTGGAACAGACTGGACGTTACCATTGTTCACAGTACGACAGAGAGAACAAACTGAGAGATGAATACACTGACAACTTTCTGTCTATTGTGACCTGTGAGTATTTGTTCTATTTTCAGTCATATTTTCCTGTATTTTGAGCTCAAAGCTTGTCCTGATGAAGTCACCTCTGTGACATTATTGAAACAGTTTCACGTGAAGTGTGTTTTCTGTGGTGAGCAGTGAGGCCACAGCCGTGAGCCTCTGAATGACTCTGAGCTACACTCTTTAAAGATAATGTTCTCTTAGACACACGTCTCTGTGACGGAGTCAGAGCAGAGTCAAATGTAAAAGACTGAGATGAAAAAATGAAGAGCAGTTGTCCTCAGCTGTAGTCGTAAGGAATTAGACTGTCACAGGCTTTAGACTGACATTACCTACAAAAGTCTAAGAAATAAAGTGGTGTTAGAACTACGTAAAGCAAAAGTTTCATATTATACTCAACTTATAGGTAATGCTAAAGGCAATACTAATTCCATTTGGAGACACTTAAACAATCTGACTAATAAACCAAATAAACAGGGGATCAAGGAACTTAACATAAATGGAAAGAATATAAATAATAACGCCGTTATGGCTAATGAATTAAATTCATATTTTGTGCATTCAGTAGAAGAACTAATAAAAGATTTTTAGTCTAAAGACTTCAATTATACAACTGGAGTGACTTCTGTAGATTCATTTCATATTACAGAGGTTCCGGAGACAAACATCTTAGAAATTATTAATAAATTGTCTAATTCCAAAACAAATGATTTATATATGATGAATAGTTGTTTTTAAAAAAAAAATATGTAACAGTGTTAGTTAAACCCCTTACATATCTTTCATAATCTTTCTATAAGAACCTGTACATTTCCTTTAGGATGGAAAAAAGCAGTAATTGTGCCAGTATTTAAATCAGGAAGTCAGGACTCTATGTGTAACTATCGTCCAATATCTATTTCACCTATTTTATCTAAAGTTATTGAGAAAGTTGTAGCAGCACAAATGGTTGATCACTTAGAAGCCAATCAGTTCCTCCACCCACAGCAGTTTGGTTTTAGATCAGGTTATTCCACTGACATTGCAAACTGCTGTTTTATTGAAAATGTAAAGATAGATAGGGGTGATGTGGTGGGAGCTGTTTTCCTTGACCTTAAAAAGGCATTTGATACAATCAACCATAGTTTACTTTTAACTAAAATGTCATCATTTAATTTTTCTACTAAGGCAGTACAGTGGTTTGCGTCTTATCTTCAGGGTAGAGTACAGTGTGTTAAAGTTGACCAGGAAAAATCCTCACTCTTGAACATCAAAAGGGGCATACCACAGGGCTCCGTACTTGGTCCTACCATTACACTGTTCAGGTGCCAGCTTCCAGCTCTATGCAGACGATGCAGTTCTTTATGCACCCGCTAAGTCACCAGAGTTGGCTGCTGACGTTCTCTCTGCATGTATGGCTGATGTCGGACAGTGGCTCAATCAAAATCAGTTGGTGCTAAATTTTACAAAGACAGTCTCTATGTGTTTTTCTATTAAGAAAGTTGATCTAAATAAAAGATTTAAAATTAACTTGCAAAATGAAAAAATTCAATCTGTAACAGAATTCACATACCTTGGATTGGTTATAGATCCTCAACTTAATTTTACTAAACATATCAAGTAAATCTCTAAAACAATACAAAGAAATCTCAACTGTTTTAAATTAATCAGACACTATATACCAAATCAGGCAGCCTTACTGTACATGCATGCTATGGTGTTTTCACATATTTCATACTGCATGACAGTTTGGGGGCAAGCAGCTCCGTCTGTAACAAAACACATTGGTTCACTTTACAATCGAGCAATAAAAATTATGGATAAAAAGCCAATCCGCTATCATCACTGTTACATTCTGGAGAAATATAAAATATTAAGCTTTGAAAGCTTTAGTAATTTATGTTTCCTAAAATTAATCTTCAAGTGTATCAATAATTTAGCACCTGAGCCTCTTAGTAAATTTATTAAAATACAGAACAACCAAAGAGTTACTAGAACTAGTACAAATCATAACTGTACAATACCATACTGTAGGACAAGCTTTGCACAGACTGCCTTTTCTGTTAAGAGCTGTAGGCTATGGAATGCATTACCATCTGATATTAAGGCCATATCTGACTTCAAAAAGTTCACTTCCAGGATTAAGCTGTGGCTAAAGACAAATCAAAAGTGTATACATTTTTAATTGTCGTTATAATTGTGTATGATTATGTATGTATGTATGTGTGTATGTGTATATCTATATATACATAGTTTTGTAGTATTTCTTGTTTTTATGTATGTATTTGTTTTATAATGTTCTTAGAAATGCCCAACCAGGGACAGGAGTTCAAAATTAGCACTAGCTATAATCTCTATATGCTGCACATCAGTTACAGGCTTTGTATTGTAACTATGTTTGCTTGTATGGTCCCTGTTAAATAAACTTTAAATAAAAATAAAAAATAATAAAGATATTATCAATATTTTTATGTTTGGAGCAAAAATATCACACACTGTTGCTTTAAAGAAGTGTCATTACTTTTGGATTTTCTCTTTGTGTCACATTTGTGCAGTGAGTGAAACCAAAGATGAAGACGGAGTGACTCTGAGCTGCTCTGTGAGAACTTGGGATTACTGCAGACACACAGTGAAGTGGCTGAACAATGTTGAAGAAGTGAACAAAGATCACAAACAGCTGCAGACGTCTCACTCTGACTGTGAGGCCAGTGTGTCTTTTCAGGATCAAGATCAACCTTCACAGTTTTATCAGACTCTGAAGTGTGAAGTTACAGATGAGAATAAACAGAAGCTCACCTTCAGCCCTTGTTCTGCAGAAATAAACCCTGGTGATAATATAAAAAAAATATCTGGTATTATTCTTTTAATTTTAAAGAAACTTTTTTAATTTCTCTGTATTTTTTCAGGAACTACCACAAAAACCACCCCCACAGTCCGAACGAGCCAAACCCCACCAAGCTTCAGTCCATCTGAGGAAACGAAAACGACCACAGACCATCAGACTGTGGTCGTTACCTCCCAAACTCCCACAGGTAACACTGTCTCTGATTCCGAGAAAGAAAAAATCAGAAGGAAAACTGCTACAAACTAACAGATGTTAAAAAAAAATCACTTAAGGATGCAATTAAAATGCAAACTCAGCTTCTTTGACAGAAATAGACAAAAAACAAGTATTGAACAAGTTTGCAGCTTTAGCATCACCTAGAGCACTGGTCACTTCCTGTAAAACACAATTTGTACATTTATGGTAAAGGCCTATTTTTTTCCTTGTTTTCAGTCATCACCAGGTTTCTGTGAATAAGAGAAATGAAAATTACAAAGCTGCATAGAAACAAGAGCAGATCTACATTTACATTACATTTAGTCATTTAGCAGACGCTTTTATCCAAAGCGACTTACATTCAACAGTGTTACATTTTACGGATGACACTTTCATTTTTAAAGCGACTTACATTAAGGTTCCATTCACCAGTGTCATAGCTGGAACACCACTGGAGGCCAGGTGGGTTAAGTGTCTTGCTCAAGGACACAATGACATTATGAACTGTGGGGAGAGCGGGATTCGAACTGCCTACCTTCCGGTTGAAGGACGGCCGCTCTACCACTGAGCTACCGCTGCCCCTGATCTGTTCCTTTTAATGGGTGGTTCCAATACCACCCAGGAGGACCACTTCTCCACCTCGGCCACTACCTAAAGTCACCTCTGTCAGACCCCCTCCACCTCCTCCCAGACCAGCTCCAAAAGCCTTGACTAGCATCAAGGCTACAATCGGTGATTAGGACTTCTCGTCATAATAAACCACTTATCAACTTGAGGCCCTGGGAGAGAACACTCCCTCCAGATCCATAGCTACAGTCAGAAGTCGCAGATTGAAGAAGGAAATAACAGTTAGATTGTCTAATCAGACAAATCTGGTTCAAATCCCCTGCAAACAGATAAAGTCAGGTCCTGCTCAAACGGACTTGAAACTTGCAGTGTTCAATGTCAGGTCTTTGGGAAACAAATCTTTTTTAATTAATGATTTTATAACTTCCAATAAGCTTGATTTTATGTTTTTAACAGAAACTTGGTTAAACAGCAGGACTGGAAATGCGGTCCTTATTGAATCCACCCCATCCAGCACATAAAAAAGGTAACCAAAGTTATAAAATTTAATCTACAAAACTACAAACAAATTAGGTCTTTCATTACAACAGAGGCTGCCAAATCCTATCTCCATTGTATGATTTTTTCTCACATTGAATATTGCTTTACAGTCTGGTCATTTGCTGGTGTCATTGCATTAAAACCCATTGCTCAACTTTATAAAAAAGCAGTTAAGGTTTTTGATAGAAAACCACAGTCGGCCCACCTTTGTTCAATCCTAGAGAAATATCAATTCCTAAGTTTTGAAAATCTTAAAGTCTTTAAAAGTAGCTGTCTCATTTATAGGTCATTGAATGGAACGGCCCCACCACCCCTGGGGGATTTTATTAAAAAGAGAAATAGCAAAACTAATACGAGGTCAATTACTCGGGGGGACTGTGAAGTACTTTTTAGAAAGTCTACGTTTGCACAAAATGTCCTCTCTATTAAAGGCTGCACAAGTTGGAATAGTATACCCATGGAAATTAGGGATAACCCCACCTTTGCATCATTTAAGAAACAGTTAAAAAGATGGCTGAATAATAATCAAAAATGTGAACATTAGGTAAAAATGTAGATTTCGATAGGTAGATTTATTTATATTTTTATACAGTAACAAGTAGATTTATTTATATTTTTATACAGTAACAAGTAGATATATGTATATTTCTATATAGGAATAAGCATGGGATGTCTGTGCACAGGCATTTACGATAGGTACTATTAATGTTTTGTAGCCTTATGTGTATCAGTTGTTATGTATGTTTGTGTTTTTGTTTTCTGTATGTCCGGGACTACGGATGGAAACTAGCATTGTGCTAAATCCGGCGTATTTACGTCAATTTCGATTGTACGTTCATTAATATGCACTGTCCCTTATAAATAAATAAATGAAATGAAAAAAAAAAAAAAAAATCAAAATTCAAAAAGGTTGGTGGTGGTCCATCCATCTATCCATCCATCTTCTACCGCTTATCCGGGGCCGGGTCGCGGGGGCAGCAGTCTAAGCAGAGACGCCCAGACTTCCCTCTCCCCAGACACTTTCTCCAGCTCTTCCGGGGGGATACCGAGGCGTTCCCAGGACAGCCAAGAGACATAGTCCCTCCAGCATGTCCTAGGACTTCCCCGGGGTCTCCTCCCAGTGGGACATGCCCGACACACCTCCCTAGGGAGGCGTCCAGGAGGCATCCGAAACAGATGCCCGAGCCACCTCAGCTGGCTCCTTTCGATGTGGAGGAGAAGCGGCTCTACTTTGAGCTTCTCCTGAGTGACCGAGCTCCTCACCTTATCTCTAAAGGAGCGCACCGCCACCCTGTGGAGAAAGCTCATTTCGGCCGCTTGTATCCGGGATCTTGTTCTTTCGGTCATGACCCAAAGCTCATGTCCATAGGTGAGAGTAGGAACGTAGATTGACCGGTAAATCGAGAGCTTTGCCTTACAGCTCAGCTCCTTCTTCACCACGACAGACCGATACATCAACCGCATCACTGAAGAAGCTGCACCGATCCGTCTGTCAATCTTACGTTCCCTCCTTCCCTCACTCGTGAACAAGACCCCAAGATACTTGAACTCCTCTACTTGAGGCAGAATCTCTCCACCAACCTGAAGGGGACAAGCCACCCTTTTCCGACTGAGAACCATGGTCTCAGACTTGGAGGTGCTGATCCTCATCCCAGCTGCTTCACACTCGGCTGCAAACCGTCCCAGTGCACCCTGAAGGTCCTGGCTTGATGGAGCCAACAGAACAACATCATCTGCAAAAAGCAGATCCTGTGGTCCCCAAACCAGACTCCCTTAGCAAAGGGCCCCGGACCCCATACTCCCCATACGCCACGAGGGACACAGTCGAATGCCTTCTCCAGATCCACAAACCACATGTGGACTGGTTGGGCAAACTCCCATAAACCTGGAGAGGGTATAGAGCTGGTCCAGTGTTCCCTCTGTAGTTGGAACACACCCTCCGGTCCCCCTTCTTGAAACGAGGGACCGCCACCCCGGTCTGCCAGTCCAGAGGTACTGTCCCAGACTGCCACGCGATGTTGTAGAGGCGTGTCAACCAAGACAACCCCACAACGTCCAGAGACTTGAGGGACTCTAGTACCTCATCCACCCCCGGTGCCTTGCCACCGAGGAGCTTCCCAACTACCTCAGTGACTTCGGCCTGGGTGATGGACGAGTCCACCTCCGAGCCCTCGGCCTCTGCTTCCTCAGTGGAAGATGTGTCGGTGGGGTTGAGGAGATCCTCAAAGTATTCCATCCACCATCCAACAATATCCCCAGTTGAAGTCAGCAGATTCCCACCTCCACTGTAAACAGTGTTGGCAGGGCACTGCTTCCTCCTCCTGAGGCGCCGGATGGTTTGCCAGAATTTCTTCGAGGCCGACCGATAGTCTTTCTCCATGGCCTCACCGAACTCCTCCCAGACCAGAGTTTTAGCCTCCACGACCACCCGGGCTGCAGTCCGCTTGGCCTGCCGGTACCTATCAGCTGCCTCAGGAGTCCCACAGGCCAACCAGGCTTGGTAGGTCTCCTTCTTCAGCTTGACGGCATTCCTTACTTCTGGTGTCTACCACCGGGTTCGGGGGTTGCCGCCACGACAGGCACCGGAGACTTTACGGCCACAACTTTGAGTGGCCGCATCGACAATGGAGGTGGAGAACATGGTCCACTCGGACTCAATGTCTCCAACCTCCCTCGGGATCTTGTTTAAGCTCTGCCGGAGGTGGGAGTTAAAGGTCTTTCTGACAGGGGGCTCTGCCAAACGTTCTCAACAGACCCTCACAGTACGTTTGGGCCTGCCGGGTATGTCCAGCTTTCTCCCCCGCCATCGGATCCAACTCACCACCAGGTGGTGGTCAGTTGACAGCTCCACCCCTCTCTTCACCCGAGTGTCCATACGGCCGGAGGTCAGATGAAACAACTACAAAGTCGATCATCGATCTCCGACATAGGGTGTCCTGGTGCCACGTGCACTGATGGACACCCTTATGCTTGAACATGGTGTTTGTTATGGACAAACTGATGCTAGCACAGAAGTCCAATAACAGAACACCGCTCGGGTTCAGATCCGGGGGGCCGTTCTTCCCAATCACGCCCCTCCAGGTGTCACTGTCGCTGCCCTCATGAGCGTTGAAGTCCCCAGTAGAGCAGCGAGTCCCGGTCGGAGCACTTTCCAGCACCCCTCCCAGAGACTCCAAGAAGGCTGGGTACTCTGCACTGCCATTTGGCCCGTAAACACAAACAACAGTGAGAGACCTATCCCCGACCCGAAGGCGCAGGGAAGTGACTCTCTCGTTCACCGGGGTGAACTCCAACACATGGCGGCTGAGCTGGGGGGCTATGAGCAAGCCCACACCAGCCCGCCGCCTCTCACCGCAGGCAACTCCAGAGTAGTGGAGAGTCCAGCCTCTCTCGAGGATTTGGGTTCCAGAGCCCAAGCTGTGCGTGGGGGTGAGCCCGACTATCTCTAGTCGGTATCTCTCAACCTCCCGCACAAGCTCAGGCTCCTTCCCCGCCAGCGAGGTGACCCTACCAGGGGCTATATAGCCCCCGACAACATAGCTCCTAGGATCATTCGGGCACTCAAACCCCTCCACCACGATAAGGTTGCGGTTCAAGGAGGGGGTGGTGTATGTGCCATTCTTAGAGATAATATTCTCATTGAGCCTGAGTTCATCCACCTGCTGCCTCGATGTTTTACCCAATAGATTTCTAAAATCAGTACTAAGCAGTTTGTTACCACAACTCACTGATATAGTCAATAATTCCTTACAGTCTGGAACATTTCCAAGGGCCTTAAAAGCTGCTGTCATTAAGCCTCTCCTAAAGAAGAGCAGTCTTGATGCTACAGTGCTCAACAACTATCGGCCCATATCAAACCTGCCATTTTTAGGGAAAGTCATTGAAAAGGTTGTATATCAGCAACTTAATGACTTTCTATTACTTAACAACTGCTTTGATCCTTTTCAGTCAGGATTCAGGCCCCATCACAGCACTGAGACTGCACTTATCAAAGTCACAAATGACATCCGTATGAACACTGACGCAGGCAAAGTCTCTGTCTTAGTTCTGTTGGACTCGAGTGCTGCGTTTGATACAGTGGACCATGAAATCCTGTCACAAAGATTAGAGGAATGGATAGGTATCACTGGAACTGCCCTTAAATGGTTTCAGTCCTATCTTGAAGACAGGAAGTACTTTGTTTTGGTTGGTAACTGTATCAGAAAAAATGGCCCTGACATGTGGGGTTCCACAGGGGTCTATTTTGGGACCTCTATTATTCAATCTCTACATGCTTCCTTTAGGCCAGTTAATACGCAGCTGTGACGTATCCTACCATAATTATGCAGATGACACTCAGATTTACATTTCACTCACAGCAGGTGAAAATCAATCCATTCACTGTGTCACTGCATTGAACAGATAGACATGTGGATGCAAAATAATTTTCTCCAACTGAACAGAAACAAGACTGAACTAATCATCTTTGGGCCACAGAAACATAGAGAAAGTGTCAGCAGTCACCTCGAGTCTCTTTCTCTAAAATCTAAAAATCAGGTTAGAAATCTAGGGGTCATCATGGACTCAGACTTGAATTTCCACAGTCACATTAAGTCAATTACATCATCTGCATTTTATCACCTTAAAAACATTTCCAGAGTCAAAGGGATGATGTCTCAACCAGACTTAGAGAAACGTATCCATGCTTTTATCTCCAGCAGGTTAGATTACTGTAACGACCTGCTCACTGGTCTCTCAAAACGAGGGTTAAAACAGCTGCAGCTTATTCAGAATGCGCCTGCTCGGGTTCTAACTAAAACCAGGAAGTACAATCACATCAGTCCAGTTTTTAAAACTCTGTACTGGCTTCCTGTTGCTCAGAGAATAGACTTTAAAACAGCACTGCTGGTTTACAAGTCTCTTAATGGTTTAGCACCAGAATATATTTCTGACATGCTAGTTTCTTATGAACCTCCTCGGACTCTAAAAACATCTGGGACAGGCCTTCTGCTCGTGCCCAGAGTTAGAACTAACTAGCAGCATTTAAGTCTCATGCAGCAAAAACCTGAAACAGCCTCAACTTTAACAATGTTCAAGGGGAGGTTAAAAACCTTCCTCTTTAGCTCCGCCTACACTACAACTTAAAATGTTTTTTATCTGCACTCTTTTTAAAAATGTTTTTTACTTTTCTTAGGTTTCATAATCTAAATTTTGTAAATTGTCTTTTATTCCTGTAAAGCACTTTGAGTTACCCAGTGCATGAATTGTGCTTTATAAATAAAATTGCCTTGCCTAATGACAAAATCAGTGTTCACATGAAAACAAAACCCCTTTAAGCCCATTGTGTTACTTATGGACCTCACTAGGGAACAGACTGAATGCCCATAAGTGTGTGTGCTGTTTGCAGGTTTGCTGCTGAGATACGTGGTTGGCAGTGTGGCTTTAGCAGCTCTCATAATGTGTGTTGGTGCAGTTCTCATCTGGATCAGGACTAAAGGTAGGACTGGTCCCAGAGTCACATGAAACAAAGCGAGTGGACTGTGGAGCTAAAGACTGTGTGGTTTGTTTCAGGGTCTAGAGCTCAGAGGCTGTAGCGCACTGTGGTTTAAGGTTTGTGAAAGCCCAGGTCTGTTTGTGTCACAGGTGGACACTGAAGGTTTCTCTGAGACTCATCTCAGACTCTTTGTTCTAAACCCCATCAGTGAGTTTGGTCTGAGTAGCTCAAGAACACAAATGAGTCCCTGCACATCAGCTCACAGTCTGTTCACTGAGGCTGAAACATCTTTAATAATCATAATAAAAAACAATAATGCATTAAATTTGTCAAACTTTTTTCCCTCCCCAAGCGATTATTCACATTTATATTATATCACATTTTTTACTCCAGTCACACAATGGTGCTGATAAGCTACATCTGTAACCACAGATAGACGTGGCAGCCATTTTGCAACAAGGTTAGTTCCATCAACAGGTGTGCAACACATTTAATGTGAGAGGCAGTCATGTGACCAATACAACATTCATTCATTCACTTAGTCCCGTTAGGGGTCACGGGTCACTGAAGCCTATCCCAGCAACTTTGGGCCTTAGGCAGGGTACACTCTGGACAGTGGCCCATTAGTCGCAGGGCTGACATTAAGACATAAACAGTGACAGACAACCATTCGCACTCTCAATCACTAGGGACACTTTAAAGTTGCCAATTGACCTATACAAGTCTTTGGGCAGTGGAAGGAAGCCGGAGTACCCGGAGAGAACCCACAGTAACACGGGGAGGACCCCTGAACACAACCTTCTTGCTGTGAAGCAGAAGCACTAACCACTCTGCCACGTGACACACACAAGACTACTATACTGTATATAGAGTTCTTAAGTTACCCTAGCAGAAATTGTGATTTTTCTTTTTTTTGGGTCATTTTTCAGTAAATATGAATGACACAAAAACATATTTTTCACTCAGTTAGTGGTTGGGTGAAGCCATTTATTGTCAAACAACTGCTTACTATTTTTAAAATAATGACAACAGAAACTACCCAATGACCCTGATCAATTCCCTTGTGATTTTAGCTGGATAACATGCACACAAGTTTTGAATTGCTACTATAGGCAACTATTTGTGGTGTGTATAAAAGGTCAGTGAGCAAAAGAATTGTCAAAAGATCTGCGAGGAAAGGTAATTGAACTGTATAAAACAAAAGGGATAGAAAAAAGATATCCAAGGAATTGAGAATGGCAGTCAGCAGTGTTCAAACTCTAATTAAAAGGAAAATGAAAGACCAACAAAAATTTCAGCCACACCTGCCAGGAAAATTGTTCGGGATGCAAAGAAAATCCTAAAAACAACTTCAGCAGAAGTATACTTGGCTTGGAAGGACTTGGCTGTTTCAAGATACACAATAAGGAGGCACTAGAAGAAAAATGGGTTGCATGGTCGAGAAAGCCATTACTACGCAAGCAAATGCCACAAAGCATCCTAGTATAATACCATTCTAACCTATCACATTCGGAGAGCTTCTGAACTGGCTGTCTTCTCTGAGGCCTTTATGTCTTTTTTTGGGGCCTGTATGAAATGACACATGAAAAAGGCAGGAAAATATTAACTCATTAACAAACCACCATGGTTGTGTTTGTATGTGAATGTAAGAGGCTATGAGGGCTTACTGTAAATCATTGTACAGTATTGTTCAAAATAGTAGCAATACAATGTGACTAACAAGAATAATCCAGGTTTTTAGTGTATTATTTATTGCTAAGTGGCAAACAAGTTACCAGTAGATGCAGTAGATTCTCAGAAAACAAACAAGACCCAGCATTCATGATATGCACGCTCTTAAGGCTGTGCAATTGGACAATTAGTTAAAAGGGGTGTGTTAATAAATAATAGCAGTGTGGCAATATTTTGAAAATGATGTATAAAACTTATCTGCAAGCTCCATCAACCAAAATTCACAAAAGATTTACAAAGAGAGAACGCAATAATCATTTAAAAGGAATTTTTAAAAAAATGTAGATTCAGTGTGAAGTCAAGTGCGATAATGGAACAATGCATTTCAGTGAACAGACTATTTTTTCTAATCCCCCTAATGAGTTGAAATTGTTGTGGCTTTGGTGTAAGTTTTATTTCATGTATTCATCCTTTTATTGAATATATTCAGAATTTACATCTATTATTTACAGCAGAACCTTGTTCAGTTTCTGTGGCGTTGCTCCTAAATAAATAAACTGAGCACAGAGCAAACGTAAAGCACTTGTGTATGTGTCACTTGTGTTGTGCCAACAGCAGCATCAGAGTGTTTCTGAAGAAAGTATAAAATGTCAGTTGTGAACACAGTTGGACCAGGGCTTTTTACAAACAAACTAAACTAAATGGATGCTTTTCTGTTTTGGTGTAAACTAAATGAAGCAGATAAAAATATGAACACACTCTGACAAACCAAACTTAAAATACAACAGAAGTAGCCCCTCTCCCTAATGTAGCTAACAAAGTAAAAGGTGTGTTCTGAGGAACAATGTCACAGAAGCCTAAATAAAACTGTCAACAAGAAAGTCACACTTTTAAAGTTAGAAGAAGCAAGAGTGAGCTGTTGTCAGAGTCTGGAGAGAGAACATCAGAGAATAACAGAAGTTTGTTTATCACACTTTTATGTAATTTACATGTTAATTTACTGTTTACCAATAACGCTACATCGAACATAGCTCTACAGAATAAAAGCATATCCTACAGCTATTTCTGAAATAATTTGGCGCCCTCTAGTGGATAACACACCACTTTCATAAACTGAATAAATAGGGAGCCATTGAACAAAGAGCATGTGGGGGGCAGTGTCTTATATGGATGCAGGTTTTGTCTGATCCTGGTAATAGTTTAGGCTTTGGTACAGAGCAGTGTTAAAGTCAGGCTTGACAAACATTTTATGAAACAAAGCTCTCAAATCACAAATTAAGTGGAAAAGCATTCATAATCACAACATAATCACATCACACCTGGGGCCAGTATCACCTCCTCGTGTCGTGTGTTTAAGCTATAAGCTAGTTAGTGGCATGGATTTTATACAGCACACTTAAAGCGCTTTACATTAACCCTTTCATACACACATTCATACACCACGGTCACAGCAGGGACACACAAGGACACAAGAGTATGAACTGGGGAGAGCAGGAATCAAACCGACAACTTAACAGTTATAGGATGACCACTCTACTGCTGAGCCACTGTGCCCAGTGTGCCCAGGTTAAATAAAAAATAAAATCATCCTTTATAATTGATGCTTTAGAATGTGAGTCAATAACCTTTGTTTGAGTACGTTTTATGTGTTGAAAACTCCTTTAAGGGGCATTTCTACTGACAGATTTTCATTGAAATACAATAATTTTGGCCCGTCTGTTTGATTATTTGGTTCTGAGTATTTGCCCCTTGATCACAGACAAGAAACAGGAAATGGAGCTAACATTTCACCGAAACAAGGAGGAGCGGACAACTTGTCTCTAAATCTAAGTATAATCTTTATCAGTGTTGCGTTGATGAAGGGCAATCATTATATTGAATTAACAAATTACTTAAATCAGCACAGAGTTGAGCGCGGCAAAGTCTATAGTTTGATAGGTCTTAAATAATTGCATTACCGCAAATATTTCTCCAGTCTGACCCAATGACTGATCATTGGACAGAAGATTCTTTTTTCTAACTGTACATTGCGTTTTTTTTTTCCTGGATCATCAGAGAATTAAGGTAGCAGGTAGTCATAATGAGTAAGTGCAAATATAATGATAATTGGCTCAAGGAAGATGAATTCTTGTGGTGGTTGAGACCGGTGCCAGAAACTGTCTACAAGGCAAATTGCCTCGTTTGTAGAAAATGAAACAGAAAAAAACTTTAAAAATATTTTTTATCTATCTTTACACTCACACACAACATGAAGAGTGTAACATTGGTGACATAATTAAATTGAAATTTAATAATTTAACAAACTAATAAAAGTAAAACTAAAACTAAAAAAAAGTATTTTTATTTTAGTATTTTATGCTCTTTGAACTAAGACACTTATTTGTGTAAAATAATAGGGCATACTTTACAAAAATGCCCACTGCTCAAACAAAAATATAAAAAGGCAGTTTCTGGAAATATTGTCTGATTCATGCTTTGTATTTACATAATTTACATTTTGTGACTAAACTTTTCATTTTTGAGCAATAAAGAATCATAATGAAAACATTGCTTGCACTGTTGTTTTTCGCTCAACTTTTCTGAGCCAAAGTGGTCAGAAAAGAATCTTGACTTAAATACACTTTGAATATAATTTATTTGTGAATTGAAATGTACCTTATTTTAAAATATGAATGATTTATTGGTGCTGATGGGTAAATATGATGATGTAATTTGGGTAAGCAATTTGGGTAATAAAAGTTGTAAAAAATTCAAATTTCAATCTACTTCAAATCCACCTCTGAGGTAGCCTGGCCAGTCAGACTGTTTCTTGTTGTATTACATACACAGAGTCTGTGTATATATATATATATATACACAGAACCTGTACTTTTTAGTGGTAGAGTAGTTTTTATGTCACCATACCTTTTACTTTTACTTGAGTAGATTTGTAAAGATGTAACGCTACTCTTACTCAGTTACATTGTGCTACACAATTTGACAAGTTACTTTTATTTGTTTTTTTACCATTTATTCTACACATTTAATGCTTTGCCGCCAGTGGATCTACCACATGACTGTGTTTCACCAAACATTGCATTTACATTTGAGAGAAACAAAACTTAAAATCCACAACGACATTCACCCATTGATGGTAGAAGAGGTGGACATAGCAAGCCCGCTTCTGGGTTTGATGCATATTAGGAAGTAGGCGTAGGCTCCATCAAGCCTGACTCCCATTGGCACTCGTTCCAGTCAGGAGAAGATCCGCTGGATATTTATGGCCCGAAAACATTTACGGAAGCAATAACTATTTTAAATCAGCTAAAGTAGTCTATGTTTTCTGAAGCTTTTTAGCCAGTATGTCTTTGTTTTTGGTTTAATTAGTTTGTTAGTTGCAGCTGTTCATGAATAGAGAGCTGTGTTTGGTTATGTTATGTTAATTTATATCTAACCTTTAATTAGAAAGTTATAATGCTCTTATACAGTTTGGTGTTTGTGCTGGTAATAAGCTGTTTTTGTAGTTATAGGTTATACAGTCAGGTTCATAAAAATTGGGACATCGACACAATTCTTATATTTTTGGCTCTATACACCACCACAATAGATTTAAAATGAAACAAACAAGATATGCTTTAACTGCAGACTTTTAGTTTTAATCTTAGGGTATTTACATCTAAATCAGGTGAACGGTGTAGAAATTACAACAGTTTGTATATGTGCCTCCCACTTTTTAAGGGACCAAAAGTAATGAAACAGATTAGAATTGTGTCGATGTCCCAATATTTATGGACCTGATTGTAACTACTTGTTTAGACCTGAAGCAAATTTTAACTTTTTTTTTTTTTAGTAAGATAAGGATAAAATTTCTCTGACTGAATAAATACTGTGTAGTTTGCAAACCTAGTAATGGCCATAATATAATCATAGTAATAAAATCAAAAATTTGACGTGGGCTACCTTAACTCTTTTACAAAGATCTGGGTTGTGCCATTTTGGTAAATACATTTGACACATGCCTATTTTATGAAAATAGATATTGTTCTCTCTCCACAGATTTCCTTAAGGTGATGTTGTCAGGCTGAGGCTCTTGGTTGTGGTGTGAGCCCTTTGAGAGGATATTCAGACACAAAAGTGGTGTTAATTAAATAAAACATTACACCTGCAATGCCCACCAAGCTCTGAGACTTTTTACTCGTTACTTTCCTTCCTCTGCAATCATACATCCCTTATTTACTAATAAGATTACTCAGATATACACTTTGTATTTAAGCGCACAGTTAAAGTGTAGAAAGTTTTTTTTAATTTATTAATTTAAAAAAAGTTTTTAAATAACATGAAAGTAGATGAAAGCAAACAGACAAAACTTTTAATCATTTATTTATCACTATAGTGTTTTTTCTGCATGCCATATGCAATAGAAGTTATTGTGGAAAAGAATCAGAAATCATAAAACACATTGTCTCTTATTAAATTGTAAGGATAAAGTAGTGCTGCAAAGATGGAAGGGTTTCTTGAACCTTCAGGTTGCTCCTGAGGTCGTTGACCTGCAGTTGCAAGGGTATATTTACTCCATTTAAAAAATACAGCACTGGCTTTGACTACAATTTCTAAATAACCATTTAACCATTGTCAGAATGAAATACAGAATGATCAACAAAAGAGTAATCAACTTTATATATCTATACAACATACAGTTTATAATTACGAAGATATCTATTAATAATATAGCAGTTTAGTACTATTGCTAGCTATAGATGAGTTTTTGAACAGTCTTGACAAAGATGACAAACAGTGATAAGTAGGAGAATATAAAGAAAAAAAAAACGTAGATATTGGTGTAAAAGTGAAATTTACCTGAGTTAGAGCAGCCACCAGAGGGCGCTGATAACACAGGGACAGTGAAGGAGCAGCGATGCTAAGTTTAGCTCAGGTCTCTGTCGGAGCTTTGCCGCTATCTGCAGGGAGCGAGCACGTGATCAACGAACTTTTGCAAATGGGCACTCAACTCAGCCCATTTGCCCAAATTATGGACTTCTGGCTCCATAAAATCAACATGGCAACCTCCATGACGGCTAAAAATGGCACCAGAAAGAGATTCAATCTCGATACTATGGACAACATCCGCCCATTGGTCACCTATTCACCGATATTGTCATTATGACATTATGTTATGCAATAACATGGCGGTTACATCCGGGCTATTCGGCTTTTACTGCCTAGTAAAACAATAATTTTTAGATAGCATAAACGGACATTGTTTTGGTGATTGTAAAGGACTGTATAATTTGAATGGTCTTTAAAGGGTTGTAGCCACCAGGGTGCATCGATTAGAATGCAGACAAGATGTTCCGTTTTGATGTTTTATTTAGATCAAGATTTAGATGTTTATGTGTGTGGTTCTGAAACAGAGATACAGTAATAAATCAGTAAATGAATATTCTCTATATAGATAACAAACACAATCAAGAGATTAAATTATAATTATGTTATGTATGACTTAAATGCAGTGTTATAAGAAATAATTATTACTAAACAAATACAAACTTAGAAATGCAGAATACACTATATCTCTATTCAAAGATTAATCTGCTGCACATTAACTGCAACAATATACAATATGCTAAATTCAGCTGAACATATAATGATTGTGAACTGCAGAATTACCCCTTAATGTTAACATTACACATTGTACAAAGAACTACAGACATTATTTAAATTAAGACATAAGGCTTGCCGAACAACACCTCCATTAATTAACAATGTTATCAACAATTAAACATACGAGCAGTGCTAATCTCCGCCATCATAAAACAACGAGCAGCAAAGTGCTACGACATTATAGCAGTGCAACACAGCGTAACATTATTATGAGGTAAATTGAACAACAACTATCAATATACTTACTGGTAGTTGCACGCACACAATTCTTTGAACTTATATAACAACACTATCTTATATTATCTAAATATAGATATAGATTGCAGTCTTTCAACACCAGCGCTCTCTTCCAAACTTTCCCTCGAAACTGAAAGTAAACTGTCCTCTCCAGCGAGCCGCAGAACGCAGCGCCGCTCCTAATTGGTTGATTCTCAAGCAGCCAGTTTTATCTGCCTGAAGAAGTCATCGTCCTTCGTCACAGCCGCCCCCAAATTTGTTACACTAAATTTGCCACTCTAAGAAGGACTGACCGTATCAGTGTCTGGTATGGCCGGCAGAGCTACAAGGCGAGCGACAGGCCTCGTGTAGATTTTATCCTTGACCTTGACTACTGCAGTCCTGACTCTCCCATCAGTTCCTGGAATAACCTCAGTAACATGACCTAAAGGCCACTGCGCTCTTGGCAGCTGTGGGTCCACCACCATCACTATGGTTCCAGTTTGCAGCTGTGCAGGGTCCTTGTGCCACTTGGAGCGAGTCTGAAGAGTCGGGAGGTAGTGTCGAATAAAGTGGGACCAAAACTGGTCAGCCAGCACCTGAGTATGTCTCCAGCGGCGGCGACTCAGTAGCTCAGACTCAGCATACACAGCCTGTGGTAAAGAGGGGTCGAGCCGCCCCATGAGGAGCAAATTGGGGGTCACTGGGTCAGCATCAGCCACGTCTGTTGACACGTAACCCAGTGGTTTGGAGTTTAAAATCCCCTCCACTTCAATAAGTACTGTCCGCAAGACCTCTTCGGGAACAGTCTGTGACTGGATGGTGGCATACAGTGCAGCTTTAACAGACCTCACTTCCCTTTCCCAGACTCCTCCAAAGTGTGGTGCGCTTGGGGGGTTAAACTGAAACCTAATCTGATGTTTAGCCAGATGAGCCTGGAGTGTGGGGTGTAATGACCTGAAGGCCTCCTGGAGTTCTCTTTCACCTCCCTTAAAATTAGTGCCCTGGTCGGACCGGAGCTCTGATGGCTTACCCCTTCGTGCAATGAAACGGCGGAGGGCCATCAGAAAGGAATCCGAGTCCATACTGGACAGAATATCCACATGCACAGCTCTCGTCGTCAGGCATTTAAATAGTATACCCCATCTCTTCTCGGCGACGGCCAACCTTCACTGTGAAAGGCCCGAAACAGTCCATACCCGTAGAGAAGAATGGGGGCTTAAGCAGCCGTAGTCTGGACTGTGGGAGGTCTGCCATCTTGGGCACGACTGGAGAGGCTCTCCATCTCTGGCAGTCTGGACAGGAGTGCTGGTGGCGCTAACAGCTTCACGGCCATGCAAAATCCAGTATTTTCGCCGCAGCTCTGCAAAAAGGCGCTCTGATCCTGGATGGCGAAGGCTCTTGTCCACATCCTGGATGATGAGCTGGGTCACTTTATGCCGATGGTCCAGGACCACTGGGTGAATAGAGTCTGGCTCTAGCTGGTCGCTGCGGCGAGCCTTCCTCCAACCCGGATGAGTCTCATAGTCTTGTCATACTCTGGTGCTAGGAGATCAGCCTACTGGTGGCAGCTACTGGCTTACCAGTACTCAAGAGGCTGAACTCCTCAGCAAAGCTGTCTTGCTGGGCTCGTCTCAATACTTCTCTCTCTGCTTCTTGGTAGTCATCAGCAGAAAGACTGACGGGGTTCAATGATGACACAGAACTAGATTGTGCAACCGCCTCTGTCAGCGCTCTGAACGAGGAAAACTGATCAGCATTTGGTAGCAGAGAAGTCTGTATGCTTGTAGTGAAACAGCAGACAGTAGGTTTTCGCAGCTCGGCATTGTCCTCTGTCACCCCTGTGGCTGGCTGTGTAGGCCAGACTTCAGGCGAATGTTGTAGGAAGGCAGGGCCCTGACTCCATCTGGTTTTACCAGCCAATTCCAACAGTGTTTTTCCCCGCGTTATGTCATCAGCTGGGTTGTTGGCAGAATCCACATATCTCCAGGCCCGGACATCAGTCAGCTCCTGGATTTCAGATACTCGCGTTCCTACAAATACCTTGTACTGACAGGAGTCAGACTGAAGCCATGTGAGTACTGTTGTGGAGTCTGTCCAGAAGATAACATTGCGGATATTCACAGTCAGTTCTCTTTGAAGTAGTGCAGCTAGCTGTGCTGCTGTAAGGGCAGCACAGTTCTAGTCTTGGTATCGATTGCTGCTTCTTCGGGGCCACTCTGGATCTAGCAGTCAGGAAAGATACTTCAACACGGCCGTGCAAGCTCTCCGTCCGCATATAGGCCACTGAGCCATATGCCTTCTCTGACGCATCAGCAAAGATGTGTAGGTCTCTCTGGAGGTTTGAAGTGTTCATATCAGGGCTCACATAGCAGCGAGGCAGTATAATCTGGGAGAGATGCTGCAATTCTTCCTCCCACGACAGCCATGACTGCAGCACATCTTCAGGCAGTGACGGGTCATCCCAGTCTCTCTGTTTGTCCCACAAGTGCTGCACCAGAACCTTGGCTCGTGTAGTGAAGGGAACTATAAATCCCAATGGGTCGAACAGTCTTGCCAGGACTCTGTATATATTTCGCATGGTGGGTGTGGGCTGGTCCAGCATACGGTATTTATACCTTAAGGTGTCTGAATTGCAGAGCCAGCGGAGTCCCAGGGCGAGCTCCTGTGGGTCAGTGCCTGACTCATTGAGCCACAACTCACTGCTCTCAGATCTTGCTTCTTTGGGTAGGTGGCTAATGACCTCAGGGTGTTACTGGCCCACTGGCGTAACTCAAATCCACCTGTAGCCAACAGTGAGGTCAGTTTGTCGACCAGATGATGGGCTTCTTCCACAGATGGGAGGCTTTGCAGACAGTTGTCCACATAAAAGATTGTTCTGTTGACACTCGAACATCTTCACCTGGCTGACTGTGATCAAACACATGTTTTTGTAGCGCAAAAGTTGCACAGCAGGGGCTACATGTGGTGCCAAATGGAAGGACTTGCCATGTATAGATACTGGGTGGCTTCTCTATCTTCAGGTCTCGCCACAGGAAACACAGCAAAGGCTTGTCCTCAGGGAGCAGCCTCACCTGATGAAACATGCCTTTAATATCACTGGTGACAGCAATTGCATGCTCTCTGAAGCGCAGCAGGACACCCAGTAGACTGGAACTCAATGTGGGCCCAGGCAACAGCAGCTCATTGAGGTTTTGTCCCTTGTACTTGAAGGAACAGTTGAACACAATTCTGTTCTTTCCGTTATGGCTCACCATGTGATGTGGGATGAACCAGGACTCGGCTGCTTTGGTCAGTTCCTCTTCTGACACTTTAACTGCATAGCCTGCCTTTTCCAGCTTTCCAATCTCTGCACAGTATGCAGCTGCTCTTTGAGGATCTCGTAGCAGGCGCCTCTCTGTACTGCGGAGATTAGCTATTACAGCCTCCTTAGGTGCTTGAAGCTGTGGCATGTTTTTCACCCTGAGGAGGAGTAGCGAACGCTGAATTCCATCAACGTCCTACTCGTGTGGTCTTCGCCTCCAGGAGGCTAACTGCTTCCTGATCCTGCCTGGAGCGTGTGACAAGCTTTTCACTCCTGTAGGGCAGAACATCCAGCTGCCACAATCTCTCTACACTCTGTAAAAGCTCATTATTGGGTGAGAGGGTGGAGATGTGCAGGCACTGTTGTGATGTTGCCTGCTGCTTGCTGTACCTGATCGGCCCCTGAAGTGTCCAGCCCAACTTTGTCTTCACAGCAGCTGGTCCCCCATGCGGTCCCAAACGCACAGGCTCCACTGGAGTGATTAAGTGGGTATAATCTGACCCGATTAACAGCAGGGGTTGCACTCTGTTAATCGTCTGGAGAGGGAGGCCTCTTAAATGTTTGTATTTCCTCTGAAGTGCCTTCATTGCTTAAGTGTGCTCAGCCAGACCCAATTGATCAGCAGTGAATGCTCTGTATATCTTGAAGGACTTCTTTGGATGGTCTACTGGAGAGATGGAGAACGACACTGCATTGCCGTGCAGAACCCTGATGTCCTGCCGAACAGTTCTGAGGATTAGATTTTCTGGCTCACCAGTAAGCTTAAGGCTCTGTGCTGCTGCAGGGAGGAGAATGGTCCTCTCAGACCCGTCATCAAGGATGGCATATGTCTCCAAGGTGTGTTCACCATTACGCAGCAGCACTTTACTCACTTTCAGTAGAACCTGGCTGCATCCAGCCCGCCTGTCCATGTACAGGACTTCATTAGTTGTGCTGATGAGGCAGGATGTATCCTCAGCTGCAGGTTTTATGTTCACTTCATGCAGAGCTTGCAGGTGTCTTCCCTTACACTTGTGACATGTAATTTTCAGGCGGCACTGTGCAGCCTGGTGTGTCGACCGCATCGCCAGCACCTTTGTTGGTCTTGATCCATGCTGTTATCTGTTCCACTGTAAGCTGTGCAAAGTTTGAACACTTATCTAGGAAGTGTTGCGTGTTAGAGCAGTAAGGGCAGTATGCTGTCCTCTCTGGCTGCTTGGTGCTAGATAAGGCCTTCTCTACTGTCCGTGTGCTCTCAGGTTGGTCTGTGGTGTGCATGATGTTGGTGCTCCTACCACTCTTAGCGTCACGACGGCGCTCTGTCCTGGGTCCTGCTCTGCTCTTGTTTTCACCGAGTAGAGGCTCATACACTGTCTCTTGTATCTTCAGCTCATAGTTAAGCCAGTCAGAAAAGTGCAATAGGCTTGGGATTGTAACACGCATTGGGTACAGGAACCTCTTAAATTCAGCCCTTATATCATGAGGCAATTTGGACAGCAGCCGTGTCACATGTGAACCACAGTGAAGCTCAGTCTTTCCACTGTCCCCAAGCTGGTCTAACATTGCCACGAGTGCTCTAACTTTCAGGGCGAACCGCTTAAACTCACTGGAATCACCACGTGCAATATTAGGGGCCTCCATCAGATCAGCTATTTTCCTGAGAGCTAGCTGGTGAGGTTGTCCATAATGCTCAATTAGACTTGTCATAGTGTCAGTGTAGGGCTGTAGTGAGTTAGTGTATGAGTCCGCTATTAGAAGTGCTTCCTCATACTTTAGGTGGTCCACCAGGATCTGGTATTTAAAGCGCTCTGTAGGCCCACTGGCAGTAGGTTCTCCAGAGCGACTTTAAGCCTGGCGAAATCTCTCGGATCCCCTTTAGTGAATGCAGGGATTGTGGGTTTAGGCCCGCGGTACACTGTCTCATGACGTTGGGAGGGTTGCAGCTCTCCGAACAGCGACTCACTTTGTGGCGTACAGGGTACACAATACTCTGGTGTCTGTAACCCGGCACTGGATGATGGGGCTCAGGGTGACTGGAAGACTCCTGCTGACCTGTCGTCCTAATGTCTTTCAGTGCTGTTATAAGCTCTGCCATAAGGTCATGTGATGATGGCTGATAAACATAGTCTGCTACTGGGGTGGAGGCGGTGGCCAGTCGTCATCATCCGGAGGCAGAGTGTGACCACCAACTTGCAAAGGTGGCGGGAGTGGTGTTGTTTGGTACGCACCACCATACTGCTGTATGTTATGTTGATGTTGGGGGGAAGGAGATAGGGCTGTATTTCGCAGTGCTGGTGGGTCTGGAAGGGAAGTGCGGGCGTCAAGTCGCTTGTGCATGTCCATCACCTGTTGCTGCAGCCTTTGATTATCTTCCCTCAGCTTATAAAGAGATTCAAGGACCTCCGGCGCTGTTTCTGGAGCAGGCCTCGATCGGGCAGGGGCTGGCGTACTCTGAAAGAGGGTTTCTGTATACTCAAATTGCCGTGGATAGGCAGCTTCCGCTCCCGCATGATGGTCCCGTCCTCATACAGCAATGGTGGTGTGAGGCGTCATCCTGGCGTGTCTCTCTGGGAATCTCACCATGCTGTCGTAGGGCCGCTGTTGCTCTGACAGATTAGCAGCTTGATGAGGCAAACGAGAGGGCGGCTGCAATGCTTGGAGGGAGATGTCATAGTCTTCCATCCAGGCTGGTCGCCGGATCTCTCGGCGAGGTCGGCCTGGGCGTGTATTGTGATCCGAGAACATCTCTAGACAATCCCACGGTGACCACACAGATCCGGCTCGAAGGACCAAATGTTTTGGTGATTGTAAAGGACTGTATAATTTGAATGGTCTTTAAAAGGTTGTAGCCACCAGGGTGCATCGATTAGAATGCAGACAAGATGTTCCGTTTGATGTTTTATTTAGATCAAGATTTAGATGTTTATGTGTGTGGTTCTGAAACAGAGATACAGTAATAAATCAGTAAATGAATATTCTCTATATAGATAACAAACACAATCAAGAGATTAAATTATAATTATGTTATGTATGACTTAAATGCAGTGTTATAAGAAATAATTATTACTAAACAAATACAAACTTAGAAATGCAGAATACACTATATCTCTATTCAAAGATTAATCTGCTGCACATTAACTGCAACAATATACAATATGCTAAATTCAGCTGAACATATAATGATTGTGAACTGCAGAATTACCCTTAATGTTAACATTACACATTGTACAAAGAACTACAGACATTATTTAAATTAAGACATAAGGCTTGCCGAACAACACCTCCATTAATTAACAATGTTATCAACAATTAAACATACGAGCAGTGCTAATCTCCGCCATCATAAAACAACGAGCAGCAAAGTGCTACGACATTATAGCAGTGCAACACAGCGTAACATTATTATGAAGTAAATTGAACAACAACTATCAATATACTTACTGGTAGTTGCACGCACACAATTCTTTGAACTTATATAACAACACTATCTTATATTATCTAAATATAGATATAGATTGCAGTCTTTCAACACCAGCGCTCTCTTCCAAACTTTCCCTCGAAACTGAAAGTAAACTGTCCTCTCCAGCGAGCCGCAGAACGCAGCGCCGCTCCTAATTGGTTGATTCTCAAGCAGCCAGTTTTATCTGCCTGAAGAAGTCATCGTCCTTCGTCACAGACATATTAATCAAACATTCAGACCCAGCAGGTTCAACTTATCAGTCAGGTGCTGAGGGATGATGGTATTGAATGCTGTAGTAAAATCAATGAAGAGCATTCGAACATAGGTGTTTTTCTTGTCCAGGTGGGTGAGGGCCAGACGGAGGGTGGTACTGATGGTGTCATCTGTTGAGCGGTTGGGGCGGTAGGCGAATTGCAGGGGATCTAGTGAGGGGGGCAGCAGGGTCTTAATGTGCCTCAGGACGAGCCTCTCGAAGCACTTCATGATGACAGGTGTAAGTGCGACGGGACGGTAATCGTTGAGGCAGGACACAGTGGACTTCTTTGGCACGGGGACAATGGTGGTGGTCTTGAAGCACGTTGGCACTACGGTGCTGCTCAGAGAAATGTTGAAGATGTCTGTGAAAACATCTGCCAGTTGGTTTGCACATCCTCTGAGCACCCGACCAGGGATGTTGTCTGGTCCAGCCGCTTTCCGTGGGTTGACTCTGTAGAGGGTCTTCCTTACATCAGCTGTGGTTAGACACAGCACCTGGTCATTGGGGGCGGGGGTGGTCTTCCTCGCCACTACACTGTTTTGTGCCTCAAACCGAGCATAGAAGTCGTTCAGCGCGTCAGGGAGGGAGACATAACTATCACAGGCAGGTGGAGATGACCTGTATTTGGTGATACTCTGAATGCCCTTCCATATGCGCCGCGTGTCTCTGCTAGTCATGAAGTGGTTGTGGATTCTCTGGGCGTGTGCGCGCTTTGCTTCTCTGATGGCCCGGGACAGATTGGCCCTCGCTGTTCTTAGGCCCACTCGTCGCCTGCCCTGAATGCGGAGTCTCGGGTTCTCAGTAGCGCACGCACTTCTGCAGTCATCCACGGCTTCTGGTTTGAGCGTGTGGTGATGGTCTTGGAGGTGGTGACATCATAAATGCACTTGCTAATATAGCTGGTCACTGATGTCGCATATTCCTCCAAGTTGGTGGAGTCGCCGTCAGTTGCCGCTTCCCTAAACATGTGCCAGTCGGTGCATTCAAAGCAGTCCTGAAGAGCAGAGATGGCTACAGCTGGCCAGGTTTTCACCTGCTTCAGAACTGGTTTCGATCGTCTGACGAGTGGTCTGTATGCCGGAATTAGCATAACAGAAATGTGGTCCGAGTAGCCGAGGTGGGGGCGGGGCTCCGCCCGGTACGCGCCGGGAATGTTTGTGTAAACAAGATCCAGCGTGTTTTTTCCCCTCGTTGCAAAGTCCACATACTGATGGAATTAAGGGAGCACTGTCTTGAGATTTGCATGATTAAAATCTCCAGCAACAATAAACAGACCATCGGGGTTAGAGTTCTGCAATTCACTTAAAGCCCCATACAGTTCATAGAGCGCGTCGCCGGCATTAGCGCTGGGTGGAATGTAGACACCAATAATGAGCACAGTAGTGAATTCCCGTGGTAAATAAAAAGGTCTGCATCTAACACAAACACCAACTGCGATGAGCAGTAAATAGAAACTAGCACTGAGTTCTTGCACCATTCCGTGTTGATGTAAACACACAGGCCACCACCGCGAGTCTTACCGCACATACACTTGTGGACAAAATTGTTGGTACCCTTCGGTCAATGAAAGAAAAACTCACAATGGTCACAGAAAAAACTTTATTCTGACAAAAGTAATAATAAATAAAAATTCTATGAATGTTAACCAATGAAAGTCAGACATTGCTTTTCAACCATGCTTCAACGGAATTATTTAAAAAAATAAACTCATGGAACAGGCCTGGACAAAATTGTTGGTATACCCCTAACTTAATATTTTGTTGCACAACCTTTTGAGGCTATCACTGCAATCAGATGATTCCTGTAACTGTCAATGAGACTTGTGCACCTCTCAGCAGGTATTTTGGCCCACTCCTCATGAGCAAACTGCTCCAGTTGTTTACGGTTTGAAGGGTGTCTTTTCCAGACGGCATGTTTCAGCTCCTTCTAAAGATGCTCAATATTGAGGTCAGGGCTCATAGAAGGCCACTTTAGAATAGTCCAATGTTTTCCTCTTAACCATTCTTGGGTGTTTTTAGCTATGTGTTTTGGGTCATTGTCCTGTTGCAAGACCCATGACCTGCGACTGAGACCAAGCTGTCTGACACTGGCCAGCACATTTCTCTCTAGAATCCCTTGATAGTCTTCAGATTTCATTGTACCCTGCACAGATTCAAGACACCCTGTGCCAGATGCAGCAAAGCAGCCCCAGAACATAACAGAGCCTCCTCCATGTTTGACAGTAGGGACAGTGTTCTTTTCTTGATATGCTTCATTTTTCCATCTGTGAACATAGAGCTGATGTGCCTTGGCAAAAAGTTAAATTTTTGTCTCATCTGTCCATAGGACATTCTCCCAGAAGCTTTGTGGCTTGTCAACGTGTAGTTTGGCATATTCCAGTGTAGCTTTTTATGATTTGTTTTCAACAATGGCGTCCTCCTTGGTCGTCTCCCATGTAGTCCACTTTGGCTCAAACAACGATGGATGGTGCGATCTGACACTGATGTTCCTTGAGCATGGAGTTCACCTTGGATCTCTTTAGAAGTCTTTCTGGGCTCTTTTGTTACCATTTGGATTATCCAAATCTTGAATCTTGAATCTAGAATCCCTCTCTTTGATTTGTCATCAATTTTCCTCCTGCGGCCACGTCCAGGGAGGTTGGCTACAGTCCCATGGATCTTAAATTTCTGAATAATATGTGCAACTGTAGTCACAGGAACATCTAGCTGCTTGGAGATGGTCTTATAGCCTCTACCTTTATCATGCTTGTCTATAATTTTCTTTCTATTCTCCTCGACAACTCTTTCCTTCGCTTCCTCTGGTCCATGTTGAGTGTGGTACACACCATGTCACCAGACAACACAGTGACTACATGAAGCCCTATAAATAGGCCCACTGACTGATTACAAGATTGTACACACCTGTGATGCTAATTAGTGCACACACCTTGAATTAACATGTCCATTTGGTCACATTATTTACAGTCTTTTCTAGGGGTACCATCAATTTTGTCCAGGCCTGTTCCATGAGTTTATTTTTTAAAATAATTCAGTTGAAGCATGGTTGAAAAGCAATGTCTGACTTTCATTGGTTAACATTCATAGATTTTTTATTTATTACTTTTGTCAGAATAAAGTTTTTTCTGTGACCATTGTGAGTTTTTCTTTCATTGACCGAAGGGTACCAACATTTTTGTCCACATCTGTAGCTGTGTTTGTCGGCATGAAATGAGGTTAGCCCACCTAACTGAATGGCGGCGTCCGGAACTCTTTCGTTGAGCCATGTCTCCGTGAAAACAAAGACACAGCAGTCTCTAAACTCACGCCGAGTAGTTTGCTGGAGTCGGATGTAGTCCAGATAGATAAGTTGACAAATTGACTATGATTGACCCAGGAAGAAAGAGCCGGAGCAGAATACAGAGCACATTGGACAATCCCAGACCAATTTCACTGTGTATGCAATACAATGAGAAAGCAGTCTGGCTGGCCAGGCTACCTCTGAGGTGGGATCAAGGTAATCCTGATTTATTTTTTTTTAATCAAACTGATCCAGATTTCCCACTAAAATTTTAAAATACTCAACAGCAGCTTTTAATCCGGATCAAAGGCAGGACTGGATTCCCAAATCTAAATCTGAATCTTCAGGATCAGATTTACTTTGAAATACCCGTTTTTCAGGATCAGAGCAGGATTTATTCCAATACAAGTAGATTAATCCTGTGGGAACTTTTTGAAATACCGGCGCCTGGTAAAGACAGCCCAACAGAGGCTCTTCTGTTGCAGGAAGCTGAAATAGGCTGTACTTTACAGTCAGCTGCTCACAAACTACAGGACCACAATAGAGAGCATCCTCTGTCTCAGTGTGACTGTTTGGTTCGGGAGTTGCACGGCACAGGACAGAAAGGACTTAGCTTGGGTGGTGAGAGCACAGGGAATCGTAAGAGACCCTCTCCCAGATCTCGACGGAGTACACTGCCCTAGTCCAGAAGAGAGCAACCTGTATTGCTGCAGATCCCACCTGGGAAATGGACTGTTTGTGCCTCTTTCTTCTCGGAAAAGGTACAAAAGCATAAAGACAAAAACCAAGACCGAGAGATTGTGAAATCCCCCTTGCACACTCATCGGGCCTACAGGGCTGGGACATGCACTATGCTGCACTTATTGCTGCTTTCAAGTGCATGTCGGACAACTGGAATGGTAGATTTCTCCAAGCGCAGAACTTGTTTGCGCAACTTGTGTGCGTTCATGTACTTCTTTGTCGGATGGTGGAAACCCGGAAATGTCATAATGAAGTTTAAACACCTTATATTTTTGTTGCTTCTGTTTATGGACAAAATGTTAAGTTGTTACCAGTGCCTAAATGAAGGGAGGAGGAAACACAGAAAATAATTACACAGAAGTTAAAGTTATTCTTTAAATTATCAAATACAGAATGTCAACCTTTTGCAAACATGCTGATTTGTTTACTTACCGTTTCAAAAATTAGCCAACTGTGTATTTTACAATCAACTGCTTAAGGGGAAGGGTTTGACAACCCATTCTCATGTTCACACCATGATGTCAGCTGAAAATAACACTGTGGAGATCATTAATGTCTCCTCTGACAGCACAACAGATTGTAAAAAGAGAAAGAGAAACCAAAAGCTCTGGCAGATTTGAGTTTGGAGATTTTATTCAAAGGGATGACATTAACATTAAAGCACATGGTAAATCTGTGAACTTTTACAAAAGAGCTGCATGATCCATTTCGAGTGTAACCTTATTTCTCAGAGAAGGCACCCCCCCCCAAAAAAAAAGAAAGCTTCCAACACACTACTTCCCCTTTTAAGCCTCTCCCCTTTATACCTCCCTCGACCTAAAAAAAAAAAAACGCATTAAAGCAAACACGCAACACACGCGCACAGAAAGTAATTCACCACTAAGTTCTGTAATAATAAGAATAGCCTTAAAAACAAAGCCTTGAATATCCATCCGCTTTGGATCAGCTCCAAAACGCCTGGTACCTCACATCTACAAACTACACTGTCAACTGAACCAAGGGATTCTTTGTACACGGTTTGGGCTGCTCCCTGTTTGAGGCTGAAGTCACAGCACGAGACTGTTGGTGTGGTGTTGTGGAGGTCAGGTTCAGGGTGTGGTGTGGTCATGAAAACTGGATCTGCTGTACAGTGGGGATCTGGAAGAAAGGGGTTTGATGAGAGCTTCATAATGAAATATAAAGTGGCATTTATGTAATATTTGTCAATCACTGTTAGAAGATATTGAATTAGCAACAAGGCTCTCTCTTTGCTTTACAACAAATAAAAAATAAATTTTTAGGCATTTGTGTCAGTGGATGATTTTTTTTTTGTGATTCTCAAACTTTTCACAATAAATACATGGCTCTCCCTGTACTAGAGTTCTGCCTTAAAGGGTTTTCAGGGTTGTAGCAATTGGGCCTTAAACTAGAAGGGGCACCGGAGGTATGAGAGCTGGTGGCGTGGAGAGACGTGTGTTTATTTTCTTCTGAGCTGCTGTATTGGCCATTCACCATTTTGGATGTTTATGAAGCAGAAACTGGAGATACAGTTGTGCTCATAAGTTACATTCTCTGGCACAATTTCTGATTGTGTGCCCATTTTTTAGAGAATATGAATGATAACTAGAGCTGCAACTAACATTTTTCTGTCGACTAATCTAACGATTATTTTTTTGATAAATTTTTATTAATCTAGTGTTTTTTTATAAACTGTATAAAAAAAGAACACTAGATTAATTTATATTAAAGAACGTTGTAAATATGCATATTTTTAAATGAACTGAAAGTGATTATAATAATGTTTAATGTGATTACTTTGATTACAATCTTAATTGTATTTCAAAGTGTGTAGTGAATTTGTCATTTTATTATAAAATAAAAAAGAAAGCATTTTAAACTTTTTTTAACTAAGGAGATAATTTGTTATTAATCATGATTATGTTTTATGTAATTGGTTTGTCCCAAAAGTAAACAAAAATGCATCCAATTTGCATACCATGGCATTATATATTGGCGGTTATATTATTATTACAGACTAATGAAGATATTAAAATAGTTTTTTTTTCTTTTATCGGACACCTTCCAGATTGGAGAGCTCATGGATACACTGACAAGCTCCGCTCTGCTGTTGTGTACCTGTGCCGCGCGCCGTGCATGCACGCGTGAAAAAGTCGCATGATTTACGTCACGCAATCTGCTTTTTTGATTGGCGCTTTTGGGGTTCGCCGATCAAGCTATTTTTAGTCAATATCGGCCGATCATGACCAGTGGCCGATCAATTGGAGCATCACTAGTTACAAAATACGACATTAAGAACTGGGGTGTGTAAACTTTTGATCAGGGTAATTTGGGTAGTTTCTGTTGTCATCATGATTTAAAAAGAGTAAACACAGTTGTTTGATAATTAATTAGTTCACCGAACCACTAACGTTTTTGTGTTATCATTCATATTCTCTAAAAAATGGCCAAACAATAACAAATTCTGCCAGGGTATGTAAACTTATTAGCACGACTGTAAATGGGACATGAACAAAAGCGGCAGAGTTTACAGGTTTGTCTAACGAAAGTTTAATAGTTTCTAAACATAAACACAATGAACTTACAGTGCTGACAGTGTAAAAAACCATCCTTGCTCACAGATAGTGTTATCCCACATACCGCAGCCATGTCAGAGTGTAATAACCGTGAGAATAGTTTGAGAATCACTGTTTGAATCTGTCAAACACATGACAAGCACCCACTTTCCCTGAGCTCAGACAGTTTATCACCCTAATGCTTAATTACAGCTTGACAGAGGTAACAAACAAATGATCGCAGAGACGATTATTGCTCTAATAATAAAACTAATTAAACATGTGAGGACCTTCAATAAACAATAGAAAGTTAAGTACAAACAGCTAAGGAGAGAACAGGGCTCAGATGCACTGTGTTTTCGTCATCAGCTCTCCTCTGAGACTACAGTGAATTTTATATTATTTGGCTTGTGAATGAAGGTTGGACTTTGATATTGTATTTCTGTAGCCTACTACTTGTATTCAAGTCTGTCAATAATAAGCCTTAAAATGAACAGGTTTACTTTAGACTTAATTAAAAGCTCAAGTAGTATACATATTGGTTTAAGATGCATTGTTTCTGAATTGTATCGTTAAATGCCTTAAGATTCCCACTCCTACTGCGGAGAAACAAGACAGCGCTGGTTTTCTGGAGTTTAACAATTTGCTACAACTATTGTAAACGTATCTCCACCTTTTCTAGAGAATAACAACAAATATTTCACTCTGTTGGTGTTAAGAAAAGCGGACTTCTCTCTCTCGACAGCAGAAACGCTCAGTGGAGTGATGCAATGCAGCAAATGTTAAATTTACTGCCGCAAAATCCAGTGCCCAAATGTTATGTTGTATTTACAGCTCATTTGGAAACTACGGCGGCCCTAATTAGTCTATGGAGCACCCAATAGTCTCCTTAATGTGTGGGAAACACTGCCATGTTTAAACTACTACACTTGTTTGGAGGGAAAGGGCAATTAAATTAAAAACGGTAATTTCTATGGCTGTAAAAAAGAACCAGCCAATTCCAACTCCACTTTAAATAAACTTGTGATTGTTTGACCAATGAGATTTTAGTTGGATGTGACCTTGGACGTGACCTTTCAATCAATAGCTGATCAAAGTAACAGCCGGTCTCTTTCTTTGCCACAGTGATACAACACAGGATTTCACTTCTGGTTCTTTATTTGTTGTGAACAAACACTGAGCAGTGAGCCGTTACCTGTTGGTAGGAGGTGGTGTAAACCATGACGTTCTGCTGCTGTCCGTCTGCCGTGATGATCCCAGCTGGAAGAGGATTAGCTGAAATAAATTGTTGATGCGAGTAAAAATAATGAAACAGTGACATTTCTATTAGTCTCAGTAAATAACATAATTAAGTGTGATTAAAACTAAAACGCACACAGATTGTACTCACAGAAGCTCTCGTCCGTGAGCTCCTCTCCGATCCCGTCTCCCACAGTGACACCAGGAATCCCCTTCTCCCCCTTCATGGTCTTAAACAAACACCAATTACATTCCATTCAAATAATAACTTACAGACCTAAAAACAAGTTTCAGTCATAATTATTATTCTCTCATTTCCACCAGTTTGATTTTAATCAACTTCTTAAAGTGCACCCTGGTTTAACACCCTGATCGGAGACTTTTTTTTAAAAAACACTATAGCAGATTGCGCTTGACTTTCTCACTTGCCATCATTTTGACATACATAGTCGTAAAATTGAGTCATTTTTTATTGTATACTCTAATAATA
The DNA here is from genome assembly GCA_024416835.2 of Perccottus glenii. Taxonomy (NCBI): domain Eukaryota; kingdom Metazoa; phylum Chordata; class Actinopteri; order Gobiiformes; family Odontobutidae; genus Perccottus; species Perccottus glenii. The sequence goes on along the minus strand of CM044547.2, from coordinate 8,555,484 downwards.
CTTATAATAGCTTTTTGTTTAACTCGGAATTTAAGAAATTAGGCTACAAGATGAGCATAGAGGACAGATTATTACTTTTATGTATGTAATAATCTTATAACAGACAAACACGGCACTTCACTTCACTGACAGTAGATGGATATTTTGTGCTTGAACAGGCAGGTATAGAATGCAGAAATTACACAATATAATTCAGACTAAAAAAGGAAATAACATTAACTTCATTTAATTCAATTGCTGTTCTATAGATCTGTCTGTCCTGTTCAGTGTTGTCCGTTTGTCCACCTTCATCCTCCACTGCATCATGTCCTTTTTTTCACCTTTATTAACAATATCAGAACTATTTGGTGGTTTGAAGAAACTACTCACTCAGCTGCCAGGTCATTTTTGCAACTGAGCAAAAACTGCAGCCTGACAAAGATGATTCGAGGTAATTTCTAATTAATTAATTAATGTACTTTCGCCACCAACTGGACAGGCGAAGCAATTACAATAATTGCCCTCAGATGCATTCAGATTATTCAGTCACTGCCAAAAAAAATAATATTAAAAAATGTCAATGACAAAATATATTCAGTTTCTGCAACATCTGCACTGAAAACACCATTTTAGTTGGAAAATTGTTGTAGAGCACTTGTAAATAGGACACAAATAACCAATAAATTTCAAAATCATCCAAGCTTTTATTTTATACCTTTTTGAGCTGACATATGTGATCATTGTGTGTGATAAAAACCTGAACAAAGCTGAACCATACTTGGTGGAAACAAGGCTCTTTTTTTGACCTATAGACATTAAGTGCATTGGTTAAATCCCACTGACCTCTCTGAACTTCTGCAAGTACAGCTTGAGCGGCTCCACGTACATGTCGAAGCCCAGAGTGGACATGGCGAACAGGATGTCCTCTCCATTGATGGTCTTCCGTTTCTCCTGGTGACAGCGCTCACTGGCCTCAGACGTGATGAAGCTGATGAACTCGCTCACACACTCCTGCACACACTCCTTAGCGTCTTTTGCGATCTGTATAAAACAAATGCACATGGGAAGTATAAACTACATGTGGATGACAGAGCAGGTTAATATGCATCTGTATAAAAGGTGACAGCACTAAACTGTAAGCAGTTCTTTGGTGTCATACATCGTGTGTTAACCTAACAGCACAGTGCCTTCTCGAAGGACGTGTGAGTAAAAGGCAGTGTATGCAGTTGCAAAGTATCTGAACAAGTACTTGTTGCGACACAGATGCTTAACCATCGCTTAACAGCAAGCAGTTCTCAGTCTGACAGACAAAATAAATGTCCGCCGAAGTGAGCCTAATATATGTCAGGTGTAGTACTGCCAAGGTCTCCCTGATACACATGTTTAGCTAAGGAGGTTTTCAGCACACTGTCCATGGGCCTCTTTAGGGAGGCAGACACACTTGAGCCTGGCGGGCAAGTGCTCTGTGGCCTTAAAGTCTCTCCTGCAAGTGGTTCTGCCCCTCCATTGCACACACGGTGGCTGCAGGGCATCATGATGTCCTGCCTATAGCTGGAGATGTTCAGGTGCTCCTTGACTGGCGGTCCTGTGACATTTGAGGAAGCTAGAGGCTCATGTTTGTGATGAAGGGGGGCCGCAGGGGCGGTGATAAGAGTGGGAGTGTAGGGGGTTGGGCTTTTGCCATTCGTTTTTCTAAAGTTAATATGGTAAAAAATAAAAATAAAAACATCTGTACAAAAATGTCTGTACTTGCATGTAACCACACTGAGAGACAAACTAATGTAATAGACAAAACTACAGTCTATATTAACTGGAAATCATGTGCATTGAACCACCCAGATTGTACCAAAATGTAACTTGTAGAATTGTTGCATCATTAATATTCATTGTGATAACTCCTGCTTATGCTCATCTATCTCACCTTCCCAGTCTGCGGGACAGCGTTTTTCATGATCCGGGCCACATTAGCAATGGGCAGGTAGATGTCCTGTTCCCTGAAGTTCTCCTTGAGGCCGCTGTCATCATGGTCATTCATGCCCTCCTCTGCATCATCTACACAAAACCACACACAAAAATATCATATCTGCTTTTCTTTCCTGATTATTAGTGCTGGTTGTTCTGTGGGTGGCCGCTCACCGTCATGGGACTGGAGGACGTAGTGGCCATACTCGCCAGTAATGCCCAGCTGAGAGGCGTCGGTGGTTGAACTGTCTCCGTCCATCTGTAACAAACAACAGTGAGACAGAAGCACTTCAAAAAACTGTCATTGCAACATTAAAGCAAAACCCATCTGAAAAAAAATGTCTTGAATCATAATATATCATAATGTCATAATCAGGATAGAACTCAATATTTCTTCATATATTTTATATTTATTTGATTCTGGGTTGTACAAATACAGAAAAAAGCTGTATGCATATGTAACACCATTGCACTGATTATATACCTAGTACAATTTTCTGATTTGATTGATTCAATTATTTTGTTGCATATATAACCATAAGCCGTAATTTGTTGTGGTTCACAGACTGACCTCTATACAGTCTCCATTTATACATGACAGACCCTGTTAAACATGAAGCTGGTGAACCCTACAGTAATTTAACGCACTCATTACTGTAAAAACTGATTTGAGTTTAGCCACAGTGACCCTTCCATTTACTTCCTCTCAAATAAAAACTGTCTCTGAAGCGTTTACATTACAGCTGTTTGACCTGAGACAGTTACTTTACATGACAGTGGCATTTAGTGTTTTAATCCGATTTAAACCATTTCATTTCTATCCAGACTAACTGTAAATATTATTAACTGTTTTTTAATCTCTCATTTATTCTTCCCGCAAGCAAAACAAATTACTTGCATGGTTGCTTTAGCCTTATAACCCACCTTGCATTGCATGTTATTGTTCTTTCATACGGTAAGACTAGCATTAGCCTAATATCATTGTACATTTTCTAAAACAGATTTTAATGTGATTATTCTGAACTTTAATTAGGTATTGTGTTTAAGACGTAAGTATTTTAAGATTTAACCGCTTAGCTATCTTTTTTAGCTGCCCCTATTGAAATAGCCGAGGTTTTGTTGTTAAAGCTAACTAGCAAGCTAACGTTACTAACCGACCAATATAACGTTCACTCGTAACCACTGAAGTCTGTTATATATGTCCATTAAAAACTTGCCCTATTGTTGTTGTTCTTTTACCTTCTGAAGCTACTCTATTCAGACACATTTCGTCCCTTGTGTAAATTCTCATTGTAAATTCCACTTCGGAGCGGCCTGTTCTTTGTGAGCGGAGATGGACGCTAACTAAAGGCCGGAGACTGTTCGTTAAATCGTAGTATTTTGTGAAGTTTGTCTCGCTCGACGCTTCCTAATAAACAACGCTCATTCAACTCTCACAACAAATAATTATCAAACACACACGGACATTTCCATTCGAGCTAACGACGAACCGGTTAACGCAATCATTGGCCGGAGCCGGGCACAGACCTGCACTGAAGCCCTGGTTGGTTCCCTTCGTCAGGCGGCTGTTTGGTTGGACAGAAAATGGCTGCGAAAGAACCAGTCCCAGCGCCGAGCTGCCACTGCGCCGCTGCCCGCCGCCAGCAGAGGGCGCACCGAGGCAAGGGACACGGGCAGAGGCGGTTCTGAAGACTCCGTTCTGAAGACTCCAAGAGGGACATGGGGGCTCCAATAAATATCAGAACTGGGAAGGAAAAAAGTTGTATAATTTTGCATCTTCTTAAATAAAATATGTCGTAGGAGTCAAAAAGATATTGCAAAGAAAAAAAAAAAAAACATGCCTTCTGTAGTGGACAACAGGACAAACTACAGAACTATTATCAAATAAATAATAATATATGACAGAAAAATGCAAAATCAACTGGAAAATGTAATTGTGTAAATTGTGAGAGGACATTCAGAAAGCTTTCCTCAAAAAAATGTTTAATATTTTTTTCTGTATTTGGTGCCTTTAAACAAGTGGAATCATATTAGCAGATTAACACATTTTTTCATACATCACGAGGGAAGATGTAACAATAGTTTTCATAAAAGTAGAAAGGTCATAGTAAAAGTTTCACAGTGGAGTATGAAAACGTCGTTTTTCACAAATCCACAGATTTCACAGATCCACATCCGCTCAGCCTCCAGCCTCTGAGCTCACTGAGCTCGTTCTCTGAGACTCACCTCAGACTCTTTGTTCTAAACCCCATCAGTGAGTTTGGTCTGAGCAGCTCAAGAACACAAACGAGTCCCTGCACAACAGCTGACAGTCTGTTCACTGAGGCTCAAGACTCTACTGGACATTCTCTAACTAACCATTCTTTAAGAAAGTTTATAAGAAATCTACTTACTTTTAATATACTTACATTTTACATTTATTCATTTAGCAGATGCTTTTATCCAAAGCGACTTACATTAAACTTCAATTCACCAGTGTTACAGCTGGAACACCACTGGAGGCAAGGTGGGTTAAGTGTCTTGCCCAAGGACACAACGACAGTATGAATTGTGGGGAGAGCGGGAATTAAACCACCAACCTTCCGGTTGCAAAACATATCAAAACGATAATTTGAGGACAAAATAAGAACCAATACTACCAAAAAACAACAAAAGGCTTGGCCTGGTGCGACGAGGCTTTCCCAGGCATTAGATAGCACCAGACAGAACAACAGTGCAGACGGCGCAACCATTATGAACAATGGCGCTCGAACAAGGCAAATATTGAGGCTCGAGGGGGCAGCGGCTTACCTTTACTGACATTCATTGTGTTTAAATTATGGACATTTTCCGCCCATTGCTCCCCTATTCACCAATATTGTCATTATGACAGGGCAATAAAATGGTGGTTACAGTGGCATGAAAAAGTATCTGCATTTCTGCATAAAATCACAATCAAATGTGATCTGATCTTTGTCAAAATGACAGTGTCAGAAAAAACAGTGTCTGCTTAATTAAATTAAAACCACCCAAACATTTATAAGTTTTCATATTTTTAATGAGGATAACATGCAAGAAATGACTGAAGGGGGAGGAATAAGTAACTGAACCATCACATTTAATATCTTTGGCAGCATTAACTTCGACCAGACGTTTCCTGTAGTTGCAGATCAGCCTGGCACATCGATCATGATCAATCTTGGACCATTCTTCTTTACAAAACTGCTGCAGTTCAGTCAGATTCCTGGAATGTCTGGCATGAATTGCTGTCTTGAGGTCATGCCACAGCATCTCAATGGGACAAGATCGTTTTCTGTGAGGCAGTTGGGAGAGATTTGAAAATCCTCTTCTGTGTCACCCTCTAATCTGTATATGAGCGAAGAAATGTTAAGCGTTAGTCAGGTTTGCCAAAAATGTTCTTTTCCTAAGAAACCCTTTTTCTAAGTATCTTCAGTTAAAACAATTGATGTTGTCAAAGTTAAAAAAAATATTATGCTTGAGCCCCCATTGTCTTGCTATACAAGGATATTCAAACCTGGACGGATAGAAACATATCTCCCTGTTTTATAGGACCTTAATGTTGCAAGATAAATAATCTAGAGAGGACAGGCTGGAAGTGTGGAGACTAGACACTCAGGAGAGGATTGAAGTAGCCGATTGGGAAAAAGCCTGTTTTAAAACCCAAGGTTGTTACAATACATGGTTAATGAGAACTTACAGTCAGTAAGTAGATCAATAATGCCCGACCTTGAGGCGGATGGGCTACAACAGCAGAAGACCCCACCGGGTACCACTCATCTCCACAACAAATAGGAAAAAGAGGCTACAATTTGCACAAGCTCACCAAAATTGGACAGTTGAAGACTGGAAAAATGTTGCCTGGTCTGATGAGTCTCGATTTCTGTTGTGACATTCAGATGGTAGAGTCAGAATTTGGCGTAAACAGAATGAGAACATGGATCCATCATGCCTTGTTACCACTGTGCAGGCTGGTGGTGGTGTAATGGTGTGGGGGATGTTTTCTTGGCAAACTTTAGGCCCCTCAGTGCCAATTGGGCATCGTTTAAATGCCACGGCCTACCTTAGCATTGTTTTTGACCATGTCCATCCCTTTATGATCACCATGTACCCATCCTCTGATGCCTACTTCCAGCAGGATAATGTACCATGTCACAAAGCTCCAATCATTTCAAATTGGTTTCTTGAACATGACAATGAGTTCACTGTACTGAAATGGCCCCCCAGTCACAAGATCTCAACCCAATAGAGCATCTTTGAGATGTGGTGGAACGGGAGCTTCGTGCCCTGGATGTGCATCCCACAAATCTCCATCAACTGCAAGATGCTATCCTATCAATATGGGTCAACATTTCTAAAGAATGCTTTCAGCACCTTGTTGAATCAATGCCACGTAGAATTAAAGCAGTTCTGAAGGCGAAAGGGGGTCAAACACAGTATTAGTATGGTGTTCCTAATAATGCTGCAGGTGAGTGTATAAATACCGTGTCTTGTAATAGAAAACGTTTTGCCATTCTCTTGCTTCTTTCCAACTCTCATAGTCCAAATTATCTTGTTTTTTTTCCTTGTTGTACATCATTGTCCAGTGTAACTGCGTCTTCGGCCCTTGTGAAGTTTTAAATAGTCTTTGTGTTCTTTCCATTTTAGTCCATCTCTGTATTAGTTCCAAATCCTGTGGTAATCTCAGCCAGTACATCACAGGTTAAATAATCATTTCTCCTCTGCCCTGCTGTTATGTTAACAAGATGCGATCCCACTGCTCACACATCCAGCTCCTCCTGGTATCTGACAACGTTTAATGGGGGTTGGGTGGACTCACCAGACGTTGCTTGTGGCCTGTCTCACTCTCCGAAACTGCCTTGGACACCTCTCTGTGCAGCGGGCATTCCTCTGTATGAGATCTGCTGTGATCTGGTATAATAAGCTTGTTACGGTGACATCGGCTCTGCTGAAGAAGACTGGAACATAAGTATAGGTTTTTTATATTCCGGGGTGCAGGTAAACTCTGCTCTGATGCTCCCCAAAAACAGACCCTTGTTTATCATTATTCTCTTTTTGTGTCTATTGTTCAGTTTGTTCATTTGCAGCAGTATTATAATTATTTTTATTAGGGCTGGGCAAGTTAACGCGTTTTTATCGCGTTAACGCATTAATGAATTAACGCCGACAATTATTTTATCGCGCGTTAAGTCGGCCGATTAGTATGGTGAAAGACGAATGACTGCACGTATGAGCCGCCCTCATCCAGTGCTTTAAGTGGGCCGGTACGCACCTGTACTCAGTACCGCCACTTCTCCGTGCGCCCAGAACGTGCTTTTTGCGTACTGGTACGCTCATTTCGACATCTGTTTTAATAGAGGTTTTAATCCTTTGCCTGCTCTGCCGCTTTCCAGAGCGCCCTTCACAATGCACGCTTCCTAATTCGTCCAACCAAGAGCAGAGACTACATTACCCATACACCCTTGAGTTTGGCAAGTGAAAGGGAGAGGGTGTGTGAAACGTGCGGGAACTGCATTCACATGCTCTGACTGTAATGAAAACACAAGAGAGACATTTATATTGTTTATATTGTTATAATGTTATGATTGAAGCTCTGGACATAACCTGTTTTTCTATAACAAACTAAACAAAATATTAATGCCCTGTCAGTGGAAAATATTTTTGGTTTTAATATTTAATTTGATTACATTAATGTTTAAGTTCAGATTTACAAGAAATGTTTTAACTGCTGTAAAAAGCACATTATTTGTTTAAAGTGTTGTTTAAAGTGCAAACCAAATGTTATTGCACTTTTGTTCATATAGCAGTTCTTTTAAAATGTATGCAGTACACTAATTTTGAATTCATTATTAAATTTTGTGTATAATGCGATTAATCGCGATTAATCACAGAACATTGTGCGATTAATCGCGATTAAACATTTTAAT